>MUZC01000724.1:411887-455075 GCA_002072015.1 Radix auricularia | reverse complement strand
TGTGTAGTTTTCTTATAAAAGTGTGATCTGCGTCGTATACCGCTTAATTTTCCAAACACTTTTTTTTAGTGATCTTAATTTTTTGAACGGGTTTGCGTTAGTTACAACAACCACTATGTAATCAAACAAATGTTAAGGGACATGTTGATTAAGACTAGAAATTACGAATTATTTTGTTACACCTTGGTTTTCACCCTTATGAAGAAAAAGGGTGGATGTCGGAAATGGCTATACTTCTCAAATGCCGCCCTCAAAATGTGTGCCGCCCGGGGCGTACCGCCCCCACCGCCCCCCTCTAGCTACGCCACTGATGGTATGGTTCAGGAGGAGTTTTAAGCCCAACAGACTGGCCAGACATTTCAAATATATAAACCCAAGGGAAATAGCGTTAAAAATATAATAAACATAATAGATAAATGGAACCGAAAATTTGGTAACGTATTTTTTCTATTCTCAAACATGTCATTGTTTGAATAGCGTGTTTACTAAAGGTACGTTTCGAACTGTTAGGACTGATTATGAAAATACTAAATACCATTAAAGATTTTACTGGATAGGCAGCGGCGTAGCTAGGGATTTGGGGGTGGGGTGGGCAAGGAGCTTTGCCGCTTTGGGTGGAGGAGGGCGCATACATTCCGGTGCCGTAATATTTAATGTAAAAAAAAATAATAATTCGAACACTCCTTTGGGTGCTCCCTCTCAAGTGGCCTGCATAAATTGCGGTGCCGTAATATTTAATGTAAAAAAATTCGGACACTGTGACACTGTTTTGGGGTCTCCATTGCAGTGGGGTCCTAATTGAACCCTCTCATCCCACAGTGGATAGGTCATTGAAATTTAGATATTTTAAAGCAGTGGTGGCCAGACATGTAGTAAGAGAGCCGTTTTAGAATATCAAATATTTGTTGAGAGTGAACGCATCTTTGAAGCACTATGGCCAGTATGGCGTCTACCGGCATGGGTCATTAAACCTGGCGTGGAAATCATCCATTAATCCTTGAAAGATATCAATAAATTGTCAATATCATTCACAAATTATAGGCGAACCGCAATGTTAACACAGCAGAACCACGGTTTTGTCACCGTTAATTTACACTAAAACCCCAATTGTAATACAGTATACTTAATTATAATGAGATTCTCGTTAATAAAATAATAAAATGTAACATATCAGACCAGTATCAGGTGGCCATAGATATAGATCTAGACCTAATAAAATATTAAATTTAAATATAAGTCAATATATTATAAGTTATAAGCAAGCCTGTCATAGACTGAAGTCAGTAGTGTAGAAAAATAGGCTTTTACACTTTATTAGTTACATGAAATACTTGAATATAGTTTTTAAAAAGAATAATAATTAAAATTATAACTAAACTAAACCTTAATTCGTCTGCTTAGTTTACCTTCCATTCTTTTCTGTTCTATAATTCTAATGTCTAAATGAAAATGTGTCTTAATTTGTATGAAATATTTTCAGCCTTCTGATTCCTGAAATAGGACTTTGTAACCCATTTAGGCCATTTTGACGTTGGGGAAACTAAATTGAATTTTTTTAATTTTTGGCCAGGTATCACCAAAGTACAGTGCCAGTGCCAAAGATGAATCAAGCAGCTCTGATTACTACTTCAGTGCTGGTCCATTTTACTCTCCATCAGCCGTTTACATGCAAGTACATGCAACACTTTCTGATGCTGTAAGTCTATAAGTAACTAATTTTTTTAGTTTGATACTCACAGTTGTAGCCTATATTTTATATATATTTATTCATTTGTTTGTGAAGAGGTTCTTTTAATTAGTTTAAATAATCATAAAACTGGGGCTGGGGTAAAGTAAAGTAAAATTTAGATAGACAAATTAGTATATATCCATCATTTTTAAATTAAATTCTTTCAATATAAATAACTCATTTTATAATACTGATCAGTGATGTTGGATGTAAGTTTCATAAAAATTATTTCAATTTGTATAAAGTAAAAATTGAAAATATAAAAAGTGTACTTGAATAGTTTGGGTTACAAAGGCTATGAGGTCTTTAGTCATTATACTTTTCAATGATAAAATTTATCCTTACATATTACACAAAGCATAAAGTGTTGAAACATATAATTATAAAAAAAAATGACTTCATACTCATTACATGTTTAATTTTTAAAATTGTACAGTGTTAAATTTTGTTTAATTATTATTGTGATTTTGTGTCAACTTAAAGATTGAACTAACCAAATATATCTTTTAAAAGCATCAATTATTTTCATTTGTATGATCAATTTTACAAATTTGATTTAAAACCAAGTGAACAATTTTAAACTAGTTAGATTTTTAATTTGCTATTATCCTAATTTGCAAGATATGTTTTAAGTAGCTGACACTCACTTTTTTAATAATGATAAGACAGATTAGTGTTTAGCTCTGTATTATTTGAAGAAAACTCCTATTTTCTAAATAATACTCTTTTCTTTAACTATGTTTGTAAAATATAAAATTGACAGTCCAAGCAAGGTTCCATAGCCAAAGTTGGTGACTACATTTCAGTGACCACGAGGTACACCTCTCCTCATGATATTAGTACAGTCAATCTAATGGTAGGACTTAATTTCTATCCCTTTAATTTAATTGTGACTTTTAAAATATTTCTAAAATTTATGGACTATTTGCGTTCTCTTTTTTTAAAAATAGCAATAATAGGTTTAATTGTTAAGAATTAATTCATGCAATTAATAATTTGATATGTTTTCTTAAAAATATTTTTAAAACTGATAGGCTATTTAATTTCATTTAAATTAAAGAAATAGTATAGATTCTAACTGACAATTTGTTAATAGGAAACCTTTGAGGATGAGCAGTTTAGATGCTTGAATTAAGTTCTTGTTTTATTTGTTGAGGGCCTTTGATCATTATGGCTCCTGTAAAAAAATTAAGATTTAAAAAAAAATATATGTCCATAAAGACAATAATTTTTAGGGCTTCTCATTGGGTTATTAGTGATTGCAGGCTGGGGAACAGGAGGAAATGGACACAATTATTTTAAGTGTCATCACCTCAACTAAGTTAGCTTGTTCCAGTAAATAATCATCCTTGACAAGAACAAGCAGCACCTGTATTAGGTTCTTGTTTTTACTTGCCTGTGTGTTGCCTATCATGGCTTGGGTTTAGTAGAGAATTTCCCTAAGCATAATTATATCTATGCATTTTAGATTTATTTTCTTATAGTCAGTGCTCGATTTACCGCCGGGGATGCCGGGGATATCCCCGGCACTGTGAGGCTCCATCCCCGGCTCTGCTATAACCTTTACCATCCCCGCCGGGGATGGCATTTATTCCCGGCTCTGCAGAATTTTTTTTTATCCCCGGCACTGCTTTTTAAGCCGAATAAGTGGTAACGGTAAGTTACAGCAGTGTCAAATTTTCAATCACGAAATTTTAAATTTAATATAAAAATTTGGTACCTGCGCTTCCATCTACCGAATTAATCGAAATAAACGTAAGTAAAAATAATTCTAATTAATTCGTTTTCTTATAATCTTTGGTTTCAATTTTAAGTTCACTTTTCGTTTGTCATAAAGCGCGGTTTATTAGAATTATATTTAAAATAAATATTTTTAAAATTTCGTTTTAAATTGAAATGTATAAAGAGCCGTCTTGTAAAAAAAATTAAAACGTTAACACAACAAAAATTATCTTTTACGAAAAATGCTGTAATCGAGAGAATGAAATCTCACAGTGATGATCTTCAACTTCTTCAGACAACGTCTTGTAAGTATGTCATTAATTATTAATAATTTATTAATAAACCGATTAAATAATTATTATACGTTTATTTATTTGGCTTTAATAAGTTTGATTTGAAATTAAAATCAAAATTCATAAGTAGTTGAATATATATTGATTAATATTATTATTAATATAAAATAATAAGTTGAAAAAATCTATTAGCTCGTAAACAGTGTTATATAAGCTGTCAAGAAAGATAGAATCAATAGGCTAAGATACATCAGATGTAATAAAAATTTAATCAAATGATGTAATTTAAAATGATTTGTTTGTTGGTGATGCTGATATCAATACACTGACACAGGGGCAGATTTAGGAGTTGGTCCTCAAATAAGCCATTATATAGATCAAGGCATCAAGGGATGGTATGGTGTGGGGGTGTTATTCAATGTTGATTGAAGAGGCAGGTCTGAAAACTGCCTTTCCATCCTACTCCTAGAACTGTGTCTGCTCTGACAGTCATTCATTTGTAATTCATACTGTATTGTTTTCATTTTCAGGCATCGGGGACTCCAATGTTGTTCTAACAAATCTGACAAAAATAGTTGAAGAGGGAGGATGCATTGTTGTCGATGTACCAAGTGATGGAAACTGTTTTTTTCACGCCATAATCGACCAACTTCAACAATCCAGTTGTGTAAATCCAATATCTTCATACAATGCTTGGCAGTTGAGACAGGATGCAGTGACTTATTTAGAAAACCATCCAATTTGTATGGAAGAATCATTTTTAATTTAAGCAGATTATAAAGATTTCACTGGATATTTAGAATGCCAAAGATTGGATCGGCATTGGTGTGATGAACCAATAGTGCGAGCCACAGCAGATATTTTGGGAACAGATATACACATTTGGCATGACAATGGGCACATCACGATTGTGAAATGCAGAACGCAATCATTGTTGGATGCAAATAAAGTGGGTTATCGGGCAAGTTACTGAGATTAATTATTTCAGTATCAGACCAAAAAATGTAGAATATTTTCCGAAATACATGTGATGAACCTGTAAATACATTGAATGCCGATAAAAATTTGAATGAATTAATTAATGAAAAAAACATACAGCCCATACAGAACGAATTTTTTCCTGAGGGACTATCCCTAGCAAGATTCCAAACATGGCAGAAAAGCAGACCATGGCTCCAAGCCACTGCCGATGGAAAAGTAATCTGTACACATTGTACTTCAGTAAAAAAATTTAGGCTTGCATGGAAAAGAAAGAATGCGAATTGAGAAAACTTTTGTTGAAGGTCTCTCCATACTTGAAATAAACTCTAAAAAAAAAACCACTTAAAAAACTCAATGACAAAATTACAGAACATGGTAAGAGTGTATCACATGGAATTTGTGCAAATATCAAATTAATTGAAGAAAAACGCTTGATTGAAGAAAGTTTATCAAAAAGTGAGAACTTCAACATCAGAATCAAGTGGAAGTTACATCACGTATTTTTCGCACAGCATACACAGTTTGTAAGCGTGATTGTGCATTTACTTCACATACGGAAATTATGCTTCTTCAGGAACTGAATGGCCTGGATGTAGGGAAGTGTCTTTTTTCAGGTCATTCTTGCAAAAATATTATAGTTTTTGTTTCTATAAAAATGAAGGAAAAGCTTTTAAAATACATTCTGTTTGAGACTGAAGCAACTTTTTCCTTATTATTTGATGAAAGTATTTCAGTTTCGTGAAAACTTGTCTGATTCTTTATATACGAATAGCGTATAACAATGAAATTAACAATTGGTTTTTAGATCTTTTTGAACTGCCTAGTCAAACGGGTGAAGATATTGCAAATTCTTTGCTTGAAGTTCTACATAAGTTTGGATTTACAGATGATATACTGAAAAGGCGACTTATTGGAATTGGCACTGATGGTGCAAGTAATTTACAAGGTGAAATGAAAGGTGCTTTGGCATTATTGAAACAGAAAATGAATACTGATTTAGTTATTTTTCACTGTATGGATCACAAATTGGAATTAGCTATTCACGATGTATTAAAAACATCAACAGAACTCCCACACTTTCAGATATTTGCTGAATCATTATATTCACATTTTTCACGATCACCAAAGAATAGAAATCAATTGGAAATTGTGGCAAAAGAAGTACATACAGAGTTACTAATAATTGGTCGTACATTTAATATTCGTTGGGTGGCATCGTCTTTGCGCAGTGTTCAAGCAATCTGGCAAAACTATCCATCTTTAGTGAAACATTTTGAAACACTCAGTTTGCATATGAGCAGAAATGTTCGAGATAGAACTAAATGCAGTGGAATAAGTCATAAACTGAAGAAATGGATTTTTGTTTACGATCTAACAATAATCAAAAAAGCCCTTGAAGTTGTTAAAAGTTTGTCACTATTTTTACAAAAAAATTCATCCTCAGAACAGTAAATGCTGAGATTTCAAATGCTATAAAAACATTATCAGCCTTCAAAGAATATGATGGTGTCAGTGGTCAGGATTTTTTAAAGGAGTTTTCTTGCACAGGTACTTTCAAATAAATCAAGCTTATGCCACCAACGGAAGCGGAACAAACAAAGCTTCACAATTTTAAGAAAAAGTTTTTTCAAAGTTTGGTTGACAACATCTCCTCCCGTTTTGACAACAGCACATTAGTGTTTGAAACATGCTGAAGTTTTATGTAAGGCAAATTGGCCAAAAAAACACAGAAGAGTTAATGTTGTATGGAGATCGTGAAATTATGGAACTTCAAAAATTTTGAAAATTGAAGCACGTCATACTTCAGCCATAGTACACCAATTTCGCATGACAAAAGATGGTCATGATGCTGATGCGGAACTTAATGATTTGTACAAGAGATTAGATGTTCTGCCAATATCTACTGCTGATTGTGAGCTAGGATTCAGCGCGATGAATTTAACTCACACATCTCTTCGGAATTCATTAGATGTTGAAACTATCAATCACTTGCTTTTTATTAAAATTAATGGTCCGCCATTTCAACATTTTGATGCCAGGTTGTATGCCACAAAGTGGTTAAAAGACGGAAGGCATTCTGCTAGCGACCTACCTTCTGGCAAACCAACAAAAGAAGTAGTTATGAAACAACGCCATAATTTGTTTAAATAGTTTTGATTTTTAGCAAATATTGTTTAGAATTGATTAGACCCATTTCAAATATACAACAACAACGACAGCAACATAAACAACGTCATCAACAACAGAATCATCAAAAACATGAACAACAAATGCCATCAGCAATAACTACATCAACAACAATTTCATTTACAACATCAACTACTGCATCAATAACAACATCATCTTCTGCAGCAACACCACCAACAACACAAGCTACTTAAAACTGTAAATTCAAACATATAAAAAAACAACATCAACGATAAAAACAATAACAACGTCATCAACAACAACATCATCAATAACATGAACAACAGACGCCATCAGCAACAACTACATCAAGAACAACTTCATCTACAACATCAACTACTGCATCAACAACAACATCATCTACTGCAGCAACATCAACAACAATATCGATTAGCTAAAAAACGAAAACAACACACTTTCCATTTAAAAGTAAATTCCATCTCAGCAACAAGCTAGTTTTTATTAAAAACTGTAAATTCAACCAAGATATTTGAAAAAATGAAACAAACAAATTAAAATATATTTCAACATTAGAACCTGTTGCATATCATTTGTTTTTATGTGTTGTATTGTAAATAATTTGTTTTCCCTTGTTGTGTCATGTTATATTGTAGTAGTAGTAGTAGTAGTAGTAGTAGAAGTGGTAGTAGTAGTAATAGTAGTAGTGGTAGTAGCAGGATTAGTAGATGGGCTCAATTTGTTGCGGAAACCGGGATATCCCCGGCACTGTGAGGCTCCATCCCCGGCTCTGCTTTAACTTCTACCATCCCCACCGGGGATGGCATTTATCCCCGGCTCTGCAGAAAAAAAATTCATCCCCACCACTGGTTTTTTCCTAAATCTAGCACTGCTTATAGTTGTGAACTTGTAATTTTTTAATAAAAAATTTGCTTTTAAATTATTATATTTCCAGTCAAATATTATAAATGAGATAGTTGAAAAAACTCTCATGACTCCAATTCCAGGTGGTTTCAAGGGGCACCATTGTGTGGCATAAGAGCACCCAAAACTTACATGGCAATTACACTACCTTCTTTTTGAAACTTACCCAAGCAATGTCGCCCAGTGCTCGCATTGTGGCGTTTGCAGTCAAGGGTGATGAGATGGGAGCAGAAGTCATATCAGACTCAGTGTGGATGGAAGTTCAAGGCCAGTGTGATGGAGAAGTGAGAACAAACACCTCATGGATTTATTAGTTTTATTTAGGGTTTAAGTCCTTTATAGTTCTGCTGTTGATAAAGACATGGCATTACAAATACCGTACAAATTGGTTTGCTACAGAAATCTTCCAAAGTTATTTTAAGGAGGCATATACAATATTTTTACTAACATAATTTATTCAATAAATACCTTAAAGAAGAGATAATTTTTTGAATGACTATTCTGAAGGTAATATTGTCTTGTTTTTCTCTTTGTAAGTTTGTCAAGTATTGCCCGCCTCTTGTCATTTTCAGCTCAGTTTAAGCAGAGAGAATGATGGTAAGAAATTCCTGCAACCTGGGGATATAGGAACAGTAACTCTTACAGGCCTACCACACACTGTTGTAGGAGTTGTGGCTGTTGACAGCGGCATCTACCATCTAAAGAACAGTTCTCTTACAAGACAGTCAGTGAGTTTGATATCTTTTAATAAATACAAGTTGAACCATTTTTTTGTTTTGTTTAAAGCTGACTATTCCAACATTTTATCCTTTAAATATTTTTTAATGTATCTGGGAAAGTGATGGACATTGTTTTTAAAACATTTTTGTGAACATAAGTAGTTCAAATTATTTCCATCATAAGTTTTTTTTTGTTATTTATTTATTTATATATTTTTAAAAATAATTTTGGATTTATATTCATTTTATCACAGGTATAGCTGAAACCAAATTCCTTAACCATCATTAAAAATATTATACATTTATGACACATCATACATTTTTTACTAATTCAGCTACGATTGAAGTGTTTAACTAAGGAAATAAAGCTAATTAAATAAATATATATCTATATTCTAGATTTTAAGTTAAATTTTATTAGAGTAGGCAAGTAATGTAGCTAGAGTTGCCTTACCCTGAAATTTAAGGAATGCAAAGCATTTTAATTTTAATTTATTAAAATGAGCAAGGGTTAATCTCTGAAGAAAGAATCAAATTTTGAATCCCTTAACATAATATCTGAAATGAACATCTTTTTATTATTGTGGCAGATTTTTGCTAATTTTGATTATTTGACTTGCAGAAAATTATTGTGTTGGCATATCACATGTACACATATTCTACAGTTTAACAGATTCTTATCAAATTTTAAAATACAAAAACAAAGAAATTGAGATGTTGAATTGCTAGATGGACTATTTATTCAATTGAAGCCATAGTTAAGTAGTATAATTATATCTTTTTAAATTAAACTGGATTTATTATTTTAAAGAGTAATTTTAAAGCTTTGCTAAGGTCATATCTCAATAATGATGCTTTCTAACGGCAGGTTTTCCAACAACTAGGTGCACATGATAGAGGTTGTGGATTTGGTGGAGGGCAAGACTCAGCCAAAGTTTTTGAGGTGTGCATGGGCAAAATCATTCTCATTGCTTTTTGTTTTGTTTGCCAAAATGAAAACTGTATATACAGGCCCATAATTCTTTCTCTTGTATGATTCAAAAGTAGCCTTTGGGACAACAATCTGTCACCTGCTAACCTTATGCTAGCAGTTAACCTTATGCTAGCAGTTAACCTTATGCTAGCAGTTAACCTTATGCTAGCAGTTAACCTAATGCTAGCAGTTAACCTTATGCTAGCAGTTAACCTTATGCTAGCAGTTAACCTTATGCTAGCAGTTAACCTTATGCTAGCAGTTAACCTTATGCTAGCGGTTAACCTTATGTTAGCAGTAACAGCATATCTTTCCAGGGTCTATTAAATGGGATTCGTTCATGGGCTTTGGTGACAACAATATTTGTGTTCAAAGTTGTTATAAACACATGCAGGTGCGGATTTAGACATGATGGGGCCCTAAGCTATTTGAGATATGGGGGCCATTTTGAATTCCAAACATTTGTATGTCAGTGACGAATATGGAAAAAAAATCTTGGGGGCCCTAAGCTATAGCTTATTTACTAAATAGGTAAATCCAACACGAAACACATGATAAAAGAAGATTTCAATTAATTATCATTAAATTTATCGGACATTTCACTTTAACTGTGTTTTTAAAATAAACAGAAAGCAATAGATTCTTGTCAAAATAAGATGATATATTGACATTACTCTAAACAAAAAGATGTTTTTACTCTCCCTCTACCACTCAGAACTCAGGACTTACAGTTTTAACCAACGCTGGTCTGCAAATGAAACCCAAAAATGTTGATGGTTGCATAGACAAAGCAGTGAGGAAGAAGAGATCTCTGGACGCCTCAAGTAAGTTTGTTACTTGCCGTCACCATGTCATGGAGCAAGGTGGCGTGCAATGCTATTGTTATAGGTCCAGGGGTGAGGTTCACTTCAAATAAATTCAACTCAAGCCACGGGTTGAAGTTTAGATGCAGTTTAATATGTGAAATTGAAAATACAAATATGTAGCAAGCAGGTCTTTATATCAACAATTAGTAAACATGATGAAGAAAATATGTCCCACTCTTCAACCATTTATAACACAAATTACAATGTAAGAGCATTTTTTAACAATGTTCCTAAAGTCATATATATTCAATGATTGCTAGAAGATACTGTTTAATGAACATACTTAATTTAACAGGAATGTTTTAGATTTCTTGTCCAACTGAAAGTGCTTTATATTACACTTTTAGAAGACTTTGCCTTGAAAAAACACACATAAAAACTCTACATTAAATCTACATAAAAGAGAGAGAGTAATTACATTTCAAAAAAACTTGCAAAAATAAGTTTTTGATGATAAATCGTTTACATACGAGACATAACTAAATGCATGTTCATTATAATACGCTGCGCAAGACAATCCAAAAAACAAAATTTTAGTTATGTCTCGTAAAACATGTTTAATATAATGCACACCGTTCGGGAATATATTTTTAAAAAGTATTGCCAATATAATACACACCTTATTGCCCGACAGGAAAAGTTGTTCAATATAATACACACCATGACACTCTAGCATAAAAATTAACATGTTATATACAAATAAATAAAGATAATCTAAAAATTCATTAATTTAATTACAGTAAATTTGATCGATCTGAAATTTTGATACACTATTTTTATCATTTGCATGAGTCTGCTGCAAATTTTCAGCTCGCAAAAGCAAATGAGGAAGTGGGTTAAAAATTGATTCAAAGTTTTTTCGGCACTCAAGCAACAAGAAGATACCATGAGTTAATATAAAGGATTTAAAAATAATTCATCACAATATACCATAAAATATCACATATAAATTAACACTGCTTAAATATTTTGCTTATTTTTTTAGCCTAAAAGGCTCATTTATTACAATAAGATTGTAAAGAGACATTCTCAAAGCTTTCTATAAGATAATTTTTACAATACAGCATACAAGAGAAAAAAAATATATATATATCTTAGGTGATCCAAGGTTCATGGTTAAGAGCTCAACATCTGCTGACAAAAAAACACATTTATTTGGCACGAAATTATTTTGTATCTTTGGCCAGGGAAATATGTAAGAGACCTCTGCTGTCTGGAAGGAACCAGGGTTGAAAATGCCACTTTGGCACTGTGCTATTTTGCCTCACAACAGCTGAAAAAGGCCATGACCTCAGAGCTGTGCTCCAGGGAATTCTTCGTGTGCTGCAGGGACTTGGTCAAAGGGAAATTATCACTGGATGCCATTGGACGTAAGATGCTTCTGTTTTAGTGAATCTCTAGTGAAATTGTGTTATCGAAGTATTTATTTCTTTAAAATTGAATCGTATTGAAAGGAAATACCTCAGGAATTGTGATTTTTTGTTTGTTTTAATTGCTTTTTAGTTGCATGGAATGTATTTTAATATTTTAAAAATCCTTTTACAAATGAATCACTGTCAAACGAAATTACATTTAGTAATTTTTAGGGCTGTTATCCATTAATTTAAATTTAATAGTTAACTTTTGAAAAAATTACTGAATAATTAATCGATTATTTTGATTAAAGCTGAAAATAAAATGTATGACGTCATTACACTGAAAAGTTCATAAAATCCCCAAAACTTAAGTATTTAATTTTTTTAAAATAATATTTTTAGGAGATATATATTTAAATACAAGTAGTTCAATTTAATGAATGAATATAAATTTTGTTATTGATAAATAAGTAAAAACAATGTTTTTTTATTTCATTTTCATTAAAAAAACTGCTTATTTTAAAGTTTACACTTTAAAAATTATTTTTTTAATGGAGAATTTGTACGTAAAAAAACAAAGTATTAATATATATAAACACCCAGTGGTGTGGTTCTGTATGTTTGTAACGTAACGCTGAGGAGCGATGTACGACAGTCTACAGCAGTTAGTTTAGTTGAAACGCTGAGGAGCGATGTACGACAGTCTACAGCAGTTAGTTTAGTTGAAAAATCGTGTTTTGATGAGCGCTGTAAAAATATTTAATATGATGACGTCATTGTTTGATGTGCATCGGTACGCAAAATACAACCCCTATTATTATTGACAAGTTAAGTTCGTGAGCCCACTCTCCTCAACGTCTTCGAAGTGTTACTAGGTAATAGTAATATTAAAAGGAATTCGGGAAGGAAACTTTGGCTTGAAATTGCAGACGAACATAATTCTACAAGTAAGTAAGCCACAAATATTATTGTAGATGTTGTTTATAAATAATATAATAGTCCAAGTCACTCACTGGATCTGTAACGCTGAGGAGTGATGTACGACAGTCTACAGCAGTTAGTTTAGTTGAAAAATCGTGTGTTGATGAGCGCTGTAAAAATATTTAATATGATGACGTCATTGTTTGGTGTGCATCGGTGCGCAAAATACAACCCCTATTATTAAATACTTTGCTTACATTTCAGAAAGTTAAATATTTCGTATTTATCAAAAAAGGATAAGTTAGTTGGGCTTTTTGAAAAAGGTTGGCGCCGTAGGCGCCCTTAAAAAAGGGGGCGCCGCAGGCGCCACGGCGCCCCGGCACAATCTAGTTATTAATAATTAGACTCTAATTACTTATTAATAAATCCAAAAAGAAATGTTTAAAATATTTTCTTTAATTTTAATCGCTATTTTATCTATTAAAATAATTTTAATAGATAAATTTGTTTACCAATTGATCGAGAAATTATTAGTTAATTTCTGCAGCCCTAGTAATTTTTATTTCTGTTCAGTTGAATCATATTCCAATTCAGCTTAAGTGGGTAGAGGTTTCTGTAAAAAATAAATCCTAACAGTAAAGGAAGCCTTAGAGGGAGATTTATCGGTGATAAAGTGAATCTTAGTTTCATTGAATGCCACTGTATGTGCAAGGTGGTTCAGTCATCAATTTCTGGTTGTGCCCACAGGCCTGAAACTGATACCACAGCCAAGACCCGATGACCTGGAGATGAACTTTGATGAAGACCTCAGCAACATAAAGGACATCCCTATCAGAACTAACTTCCCTGAATCTTGGTGGTTTGAAGAGTACAACCTGGGGTAGCGTGTTTTGTTTTCTACTTCCTCACAAAATCAGCTTGGGAAATTTAGAAACAATATCTTTAATATGATAAAATTTAATGTTAAAAGAATTTTTGAGCTCATAATAAATAATCACAAATCCCCAACAGCCTCCCACTTGTGAAATGTTATACAAAAACCATTCTAGAATGGTGGCTGGGTAGCCAAGTCAATAGTGCGCTCGCCTCACAAGCTGAAGGGCGTGGGATCGAGTCCATGCAAAAGCCACCATAATAATGTAATGACTAATGCTAAGAAAGTCCTCCGCTGACCTGGAGAGGGATGGGCGCCGCCAGTGTCTAGCAAGCCCGAAAATGTTCTAATGGAAACGGAACCCCAACGTCCTCGGAAAAAAAAGAGGTTATGGGACTAAAATAAAAAAAATTCTAGTATGATATTCATCAGCAATTTACAAAAGAGAAAACTCTAAGATAAAACTCATCTCAACTTCAAATTTTTGCTAATAATTTTCTAATAATAACATATATTCTGTAATCATCTATAAATAACATAAGAAATAAAGGAGTAGATTTGTTTGTAAAATGAACATTTATCGGATTTAAAATGACATGTTTGTCTCCATCAGACCTGAGGGTAGGGCAGATGTTGACTTTGTTCTGCCAGACTCCATCACAACATGGTCAGTGGAAGCTTTGGGCATGTCCATGGAGGCGGGGCTGTGTGTGGCCCCACCCCTGGAACTTGTCACCTTCAGCTCCTTCTTTGTTCACCTTGACCTCCCCTACAGTGTCATACGTCTGGAGCAACTTGAAGTGCGGGCAACTGTGTACAACTACATGAACAGAAAAATGAAGGTGAAAAATTTGTCAACTCTGTCCATCTGTTGATCAAATAGACTTGTGACAAATGCTTATATTTGATAGAATACTAGTTCAAAAAAATGCTCCAATTTTGATATTTTTTATAACATTGTATGAAATTAGCTATTGTTGTTTGTCTTTTGATATTCGTAATTGACAGGAAATTAGTTGACCAAGGCCCTTCAAAAATGGTACTTAGTCTTTTAATATTTATAAATTAATTATAGAATTGAACTCATGGTTTATTTTAGCAATGTCATATACTCTAACTAATGAATAGTTTAATACATCATGTGGTCATATACTCTAACTAATGAATAGTTTCTCTGACCACCGTCCAGGTGAACCTGTTCCTGCAAAGTGTTGACGGCATTTGTTACTCAGGCCAGCCAGGGGAGGCAACGGACTTTGTGAGGCTTGAGATTGAAGCCCACGATGCCGCCTCAGCTTACTTCCCCATTGTGCCCCTGGAGATCGGACTGTTCCCCATCAGGGTCAAGGCCTTCTCATCATGGGGTAGGGATGCTGTGGAGAAAACTCTTCGAGTTGAGGTAATAATTCACACACCATTTAGATATCTCTTGTTGACATTGATCATCGTCATTAACTTTTATAAGCATCACAGACAGTGTTATCACAATATCAGATAACACAACATTTGCTTGCTGAAACAAAGTTGTAACATTTGGTTGCTGAAACAAAGTTGTAACATTTGTCATCTCACACTTGTATGATGTGATATTTTATGTTAGGAATGAATTGAAATGTTAATATCTCAATGATGGCAATTTAAAATTAAAAAATATAAATCTAACTTAAATCTGAAACCGTACATGAGTAAAATATTTTATCTGATTCTTAGAATGTCTTCTAAAAGCTCCATTTAATACTTTATCAATAATGACTCACAATAACAACTTTATAATATATTCCAATGAATGATCATTGTCATGTCTTCTTTCTCAATCAGGGTGAAGGTCTGGAGAAGGTCCACACCATCTCGGTCATGTTGGATCCTAGTGGCAAGAGATTTCTCCGCAGCCGTTCATCTAATCATTCCTTCAGTGTCAAAAGTAAGTTTAGTAAGGCTTCATTTTTAAAAGGATTTCTGAACAGCAATTAATTGATACAGCCATTAAGGTAGGGTGTATTACACCTGGCTTCACTACTATAAGTTTAGAGAAATAATTTTTCCTTCTCGAAATGAAGTATTTGTTTAGTGGATTGTGTTCAATATCCAGATGAGGTTCGCGTAGCAGAGAAACGTCAAAGTGTTGAGCTAGACCTGGATCTGCCACAGGAGGTCATCCCGGACACTGACAGTTGCACTGTGCATGCTATGGGTGAGTTAAGTTTGTGTTGGCGACAGAATGATTTGTGACATGACCTTGACAAGAGGTCATCCCGGACAGTTGCACTGTGCATGCCATGGGTGCAGTGGCGTAGCTAGAGCTTTTGCCGCCCGGGGCGGTCTCCAATATGCTGCCCTTTTAGGGGCCGCCCATAAATGACGTTACACGCACCGGGGAGTCACACATTTGAAGTCATTCAAAACACGCAACTTTAAATAAAACCTAACCTAAACTGAAATATGTGATTACCCAAACGACGATTCAATGACGATTTACGTGGTTTCACGCGTGTTACGATGTTAGAGTGCAACCTTAAGCTAAAAACATATTTAAATGACCAAACAAACAAAATGATGATTTTAAATATGCTCATTTTCAAATACAAATTACCGCTTGTATGGGGGGGGGAATTTATCACGTCACATTGAGGAATGGGTCTAAATTTTGTTTTGTGGTGCCGTGTGACGAGGGTGGCAGGGGGTGAAAAATCAGCCGAAATCACTTGACGTCATTTATAGATGGCCTCTTAATTAAGTAAATCATATGATAGTTTTTATAAATTAATAAGCGTGAATAAATAATTGTAATTGAAACTAAGCTTGTTAACAGTTAACCGGTTAACCGGTTAGCCGGTCCTCAGATCAGGATCGGTCCTCTTTATTGAGGACCGCAGGACCGTGTAACCGAAAACAACAACGACAACAACCAAAAAAAAAAAAAAAAAAAAAAAANTAGCCTAGGTTGGCATTCAAACTAATCAAACCTTCAGTCTCCAAGCTGTAAGCGTGCGTACATGATGCGTTATAGCCTTGCTTCACTGAAGTTCACAACTAATAGTACTAGTTACTAACAGTGCGTGTTTGATGTCAACAATGGTCAAGGCCGAGGCTGTTTCTATTTATATTTATTATAGTCTGTTTCTTATAAAGACAAAGAAAGCTATAAAAGCATATGACCCCGTGACCTATCCGCATTTTCTGATCACCGGTTTATAGTCCATTTCAGGCATTCAAAAAAACGTATTGGCGCACGCCGCTTAGTGAAGTACATGTACCTATATTACGAGAGGTATTTGAAAGACGTAGCAAAGATACCGGGTGATTAATCGGCCCACAAATTTGAGTTCGGTCTTTTAGTGACAGTTTTCCTGCCTATCAAAGGCATTTGTTTACCACATTAACAGTACAGGGAGTGTAGCTCAAACCCTATTTGAACAGAAAAAAACGGGGAGGGTGAACGTGTGAATCGCATATTTCAATTATTCTGGTGAGTTGACGATTGAAAAATAATGTTTTTTTTTAAAAATAAACTCCATTTTTACGCGCGTTGACCGGCATCACACACAAGAGAGGTAAACATGACGTCAAAACGGACGGAGCGAGGCGTTGGATTTTGAAAGTAATGAAAAATACCTTGCTAACTTTAACGAACGATTAAACCTGTCCTCTTATTTAGACCGGTGAACTACGAGTCCTCAAAATAAAATATAAAAAAGACAATTAACCATCACTGTTTAGTTAATTTTTTGGATTAAAAAAAAAATGCTATAAGTTGAGGGCAATGCGGAAAGAGCTGAACGCAAGCGGGGGGGAAGCGGGCTTTGATGCCATCAGACGACGCCAGGCGACAACATTCTCTTGTTAGTTCTCAAAACATTAGGGATATAAGGACGAGCGGTTAACCGGTTAACCAGTCTTTTTTTGAATGGTTAGCCGGTCCTCAAAAACGAGCGGTCTTAACAACCTTAATTGAAACGAAGTACATTGTAAAAGGTGGGGAACAATTTAACATTGCATGCCCTATTTATGTAAGCAGTAATAAAAGAGGCCGCATAAGATGATAAACCTATAAATACACATTATAAAAATACAAGATACTTGTTTTGAAGGCCACAAGAAAGTTATAGGGTCAAATGAGACAAAAGATATTACAAATTTACACCCAAAAACATTTACAATTAAAATATGCTTTTATTTTTTATTTATAAATACAATTATATGATTTTTTTTTAATAAAAAAAGAAATTGTATACATCAGTATGTAAACATATTTTTTAATTATTTATAAATTTACTTACTCACCTAACTTTCATAGTCGAAAAATCTTTTAGTATGTTATCAAAATTTATGTTATTTGTAATGTCATGTTCTATGGACAATATTGCAAGATTTTGTAGTCTGAAATCACTTATTGTGGAGCGAAAATATTTTTTTTTTCAACTTCAGTTGGGAGAAGCTCTTTTCACAACTAGATACACTGATGGCAATTGTTTAAAAAAAAACTCTTAGCAAAATTGTAATGTTGGATAAAGAATTTTCCAATATTTACTTTTAAATATATTTTAATATATCAAGGGGACATTTCCCCTCTTTTTTTAACATAATGACTCATCTTGAAGTGTAGGTACAGCAAGGGCTGGTCTTAGGCTCCTGGAACCCATGTGGTCGCAGTGGGCCCAGCGCTGTCATAGGCCCAACCTATCTTAATTTTCACTTATTATCCTTATTAATTCCTTATCCCTACCCAAACAGGGGCCCACGCTATCAGTTTCGCATACTAAGCTGCATAGAGGCCAACAATAGCTAAGACCGGCCCTGAGTACTGCCATAAAACCTGAATCCTTTCTCTTTCAATCTCGAACATTTCTTTATCAATGTAAATAAAGAAATTTAATTGGTTTTCAAATTCTTCATTTAGAATCCGAGATGGTATAGTATTATACACGAATATGTTCTTGCAAGGACATGTAACTCATCACCTCGTTCTTTTATTTTCTTTTATAATTACATCTACGGATAAAAAAATTCTCGTTGTACTTCTTTTTCTAAAGATAGAACCACGTCTTCTGAATTTTCCTCACTCATATTTCTCTCCTTTTAACTTGGTATCTAGTCGATATTTCCAACTCTCTGCAACAGTGTTCTGTATTAGCACATATCTTTGTTTCATCAAATGGGTTTGCGTAGTTTGCATTAATTTAAAAAAGACGGTTTCCCATAAATTGAGATATCATAGAAAAGTAAAAGATTGTCATGAACTGAGTAAAATTCCAGCATCTGATCTCATTTTACTAGTTACTTCAGATGTCAATTTTTCCAAGACGCTTGAAATTTTTAAGTATGTCATATTGGGAATTATTTCTGTTATTGTGGTGTTTATTAACGGAGAAATGAATAATCGTTCATTTTTAATAAATAACCGTATATTATTGAAAACTACAAGCTATATGTGTTACTTAAATGCAATAAAAACAAAGTAAATTTAATTTTTAATAAGTTACCTTGCAATAATATAATTTACTACTCGCATTTTAAGCACAATATTTGAACCACTATGTTATGTAGGTACTTGTTAGTGCATCATTCTGCGAATGTAGAAATTCCAAGCTAAAACAGTCGTGCGATATTAACACTACACATATTCGGACCAGCGGTGATGTGTTGTTGCTGTTTGTGCAGTTTTCTTATAAAAGCGCCATCTGTGACGTATACCGCTTAATATTGCAAACAAATAGTTACTTTTTTGAGCGATTTTAGTTTTTAAACTGTTCTGCGTAAGTTATAACAACCATACTGTAATCAAAAAAATTCTGCAAGAATCCGTTAATTGAAACTCAAAATTGAGATTCTTTTTGTTTCAATATGGTTTTCACCCTTCAAAAGAAAAGGAGCGGTTTTCGGAAAAGGCAGGGTTTATTTTTCAAATGCCCACAAATGCCGCCCTTTGAATGAGTGCCGCCCGGGGCAGACCGCCCCCTCCGCCCCCCTAGCTACGCCACTGCATGGGTGAGTTATGTTTGTGTCAGTGACAGAATGATTTGTGACATGACCTTGACAAGAGGTCATCCCGGACACTGACAGTTGCACTGTGCATGCCATGGGTGAGTTATAGACTACATAAGTGAATATACGAGTTGTGACATTACGTAGTGACAGCATGCCTTTATTTTTGTAGACATGAGAAATTGTGTGCAAATAATTTATTTTGTCCTTTTTAGTGCAATGGAATAAAAGTGCATTTATATTTACCCCATTATTATTTTACAATTTTTTAAATGTAATTGGTATGTCCCTGTCTTTAACCTGATTGTAACAATTACAATTTGTAGTGGGAGCTCACTCTTCAAAGAAAAATACAATTTTTAAAAAAATGTATCTATTATTTCCCTTTGAATACCTCATAGCAATACAAAAAAATTTGCCCAAAAATTAAATAACTTGACAGCCTACTGTGCAAATTAAATGAAATTTCGGAATATTGTAAAGTCACCAGAGATACATGTGTCTGGCTAATTTCATCTCAATCAAGCAATGCAAAGTGTGTTCTAAATGGTGTTGAGAAATGTTTCACTATCTGACAGAAACACACACAAACTTAATGTGCAAGCTAGATACAAGAGTGTTATGAGAAGACATTTATAGGTGTAATTTATAGATTATTCAATTTATTAAAGTTAAAGTTGTTAAAAAAATATTTCTTTGATCCAAGCCAATAAATTAAAGATGTCTCAACTGTATCAACTAGGTGACCTGCTTGGACCCACACTGCAGATAATGATTGAAGGGGTCACGGAGCTCCTCCGCATGCCCACTGGGTGTGGAGAACAGAACCTTATCTACCTGGCTCCCAATGTATTTGTCACACGTTACCTGAGGGCCACCAGGAGGCTGACTTCTTTGATTGAGAAAAAAGCTGTAACCCTGATCAGACAAGGTAAATGTTACTGTAACATTGATCAGACAAGGTAAATAATACTGTAAATCTGGTCAGACAAGGTAAATATTACTGTAAATCTGGTCAGACAAGGTAAATATTACTGTAACTCTGGTCAGACAAGGTAAATGTTACTGTAAATCTGGTCAGACAAGGTAAATGTTACCGTAACTCTGGTCAGACAACGTAAATGTTACTGTAAATCTGGCCAGACAAGGTAAATATTACTGTAACTCTGGTCAGACAAGGTAAATATTACCGTAAATCTGGTCAGACAAGGTAAATGTTACCGTAACTCTGGTCAGACTACGTAAATGTTACTGTAAATCTGGTCAGACAAGGTAAATGTTACCGTAACTCTGGTCAGACAACGTAAATGTTACTGTAAATCTGATCAGACAAAGTAAATGTTACTGGAACTCTGGTCAGACAAGGTAAATATTACTGTAAATCTGGTCAGACAAGGTAAATGTTACTGTAAATCTGGTCAGACAAGGTAAATGTTACTGTAACTCTGGTCAGACAAGGTAAATGTTACTGTAAATCTGGTCAGACAAGGTAAATGTTACTGTAAATCTGGTCAGACAAGGTAAATGTTACTGTAAATCTGGTCAGACAACGTAAATGTTACTGTAAATCTGGTCAGACAAAGTAAATGTTACTGTAAATCTGGTCAGACAAGGTAAATGTTACTGTAAATCTGGTCAGACAAAGTAAATGTTACTGTAAATCTTGTCAGACAAGGTAAATGTTACTGTAAATCTGATCAGACAAGGTAAATGTTACTGTAAACCTGATCAGACAAGGTAAATGTTACTGTAACTGTGATCAGACAAGGTAAATGTTACTGTAACTGTGATCAGACAAGGTAAATGTTACTGATCAGACAAGGTAAATGTTACTGTAACTGTGATCAGACAAGGTAAATGTTACTGTAACTGTGATCAGACAAGCTAAATGTTAATACATCCTTTGTCTGCAAGCATTAGATGTCCAGACTTCTGCAAGTGGCACTATATTTTATTTGGGAATTTTAAAAATTCATTTGATTAACATAAAAATTTTTTAAAAAAATAAACTTTATGTATACCTATACAGTCATACAGCCTAAACTTAACATAACATTACAGTTTCTTTGATTTGAAAATACTTAGAAAAATTACTGATACTACCTCCTGACTTAGCACTATTGCTCAAACATCAGTTTAATTAAAGTCCAGCTGCTTTAATCTATGAATGTTTGGTAAGATGCAGATTTTTCAATTGTCCAGTTAAGTTTTTTCTGTTTATTTTAGGTGTTTCTAAACAAATGTTCTTCAGAAAGGCAGATGGATCTTACGCCACATGGCCCCACGCAGACTCCAGCACCTGGTAAGTGCCAATGTTAATATGACTTAGGGCATCTCCATTTCCTCAGCACACGTTGGAGAAACAGAGAGAACTGTGCTAACATTGAATTAATATGAAATGAACAGTTTTTGGACACATTTGAGTATTTTAAGATTGTTGAAATTGTGTAACTTCTCATATAAAAAGTCTGTGGAGGATGAACGTGTGTACTGATTTCTAACAAACAGGTATTTAATCAATAAACTGACATACCCAGCCTATCCCATCAGGTCATGGGAAAGTTTGCTAAAAACTGGAAACAATGAAGAAAAAAAAAATCAGATTCTCCTCTATATTCTCATCATTAAATTCAATTTAACCATGACAAACAAGACCACACAACACAGCTGGAGTAAATGTTTCTGTTTGGACTAAAAATTGTACAACTGCTTGCATTTCATAATCATCTTCATAAGTCTCATTGCCTTTATGGTCATTGAGGGAGATCATAGACACATCAACAGACAACAATCTCCACATTCACCTATCTTGAGCGCCTGCCAGTAATTCATTCAACCTCAGCCCTGTCCAGACTTTTACGTTGTCAAACCAGCTTTTCCCCTGTCGACCTCTTCACCCACCACCCCATCTACAATGCCTTGAAGGATGATTTTTGTCAGGCTGTCACGTCACAGCACATGACCAAACCATGCCAGCTTGCTTATCTTAATTTTCGCTATAATAGTTTCTTTGATGACACGCAATGGAGGTTATTCTCTCCATGACATAGTTATGGTTCTTGTGCTCTAGATAAGAGTTCTGGAAATTTTTTCTCATGCATTTGTTTTCAAATTCCTGCAGCTTGCTTTCAGTGGTTTTCAGTATGTGCAGGTCTCATATCTATACAGGACAAAGGTTTTAACAAAAGCTCTGAATAGCCTCATCTTTGTAGGAAGGCTCTTGTTTTTGCTGGTCCACATTTTGATTAATTTCGTCATTGCTGCTATTGCCGACCCAATTCTAGCTCAAATTTAACTTCACTGGTATCCTCTCTAGATATAATGGCTCCTAGGTATTTGAAGTTTTGTAGCTCTTCCAGCTTTTGATGGCTCATTATGATTATGGCATACTGGCAAATGAGGTGTAAATCAATATTTTGCTTTTCTCTCAGCTGATTTCCATTCCATATGACCATGATCTGTCCGCAAATCTGTCATTGAGCTCCTGTAGCTCCTTACTGTTTGCAGCAAAACGATCTATATCATCAGCAAATCTTGGGTTGCATTTTGCTCTCACTTAAGTTATCCAAGTTTGTGTATTATAAGAAACCAGTTTCCCATTCACACGTTGCAATGATTTCCGAAGAAATGAAATACATGATCATTGCTAACATAAAGTTTAATTTACATAGTGTCATCTGTATAAATATATTGTTGAAAATGGATGTATCTCTGATAGTCCTTTAAACCTTAACACACCTTTCATGGTAGGGAAATCTTTGGTACACTTCCGCAAAGGAAACTGGCAAACTTTCTGTTGCAATTACGTGTTATTAGTGGCATGGGATCCAAACTGTCTTTGTTTTCTTCATTTTAATATGTTTTATACTTATTAAGCTTTATGGTATTTTAATATTGACTATCAAGTTATTATACACCAAGTTTGGTCAAGATCCACACATTTACCCAGTTGTTAACATTTAAACAATTTTTAATAATAATAATAATAATAATTTTTTAAAGCTTATATAAGCAAAAACAACATTAAGGGCCCCTGGGCCCAATCCGTACAAGAAATTAATTTTAAAATACCTGTTTATTTCAATCTGTATCATGATAGATATATATATATTGTCAATATTTTTTATGACCTTGTAAAATTATAATGGGAATAAAGTCTTTAATGCTTCCTGAAAAAATGATAATGGGCCCAATGCCCCAAAGAAATGGACATTAGGAGTTCAATGCCTCATGGTACTTTAATATGGGCTATCAAGTTTGTATATACCAAGTTTGGTCAAGATCCATTCATTTTCAAAGTAGCTGATGATTAAACTTATTTATATATAGATTTTATTAGAAAAAAAGACATTTTGGGCCCCCAGCCGCCCATGAGTGTCACTGTTCAACATTTATTTAACAAACCATTCTGGAAGCATACTCAGCAATGCCCTAAAGTTTCATGGTGATCAGATGAATGGTTTAGTCAGCTATAAAGGACAAACATACATGCATACCTTGATTTTTCTAAATATTTATAGAGATAAAAACAGATTTGTGGACAACACCCCTCCACCCCCCTCCCCAAACAACAACAAAATCCCTAAAAGTGACAGTTTTGACCCGATGGCTTGCCACTGCCCATTAACCTCAATGCTATCCTCCCTGTATTTTTTCTGATAATTGGAAGCTTGTAGAAAGTTTTTTGTTTCTATTATAGTTACTATTCTAGACACGTTGTTGGTCTCTAACATACAAACATACTGAAGTAGAAGACAGAGAAGAGCTGTGAGCTGAATGGTAGATTTATTTCATTTCACATAGTTCAAGTTTAACTTCATGATTCATACATTTAAACAAACAAATTAACAGTAAAAGTAAAAGATAAGTGGTGTTTAAAACTATGTGATACTTTATTGTTGTAAGTGTAAAATTAAAAGTCTAGAATACAGTTTTGATATCATTAAATTTGATAAATCTTAGTAAAAAAATAGATTTTTAAAATAAATAAATATTATATATTGCATTCGTATATCATGTCTTCAAAAATTTCCATTAAAAAAGTATTGTGAAAAAAAAACACCTATTCTTTGTTGATCCATTAATTTTTTACTTGATTATTTTTTTCTATTGCAAATTTGATAGAAATACTGCATTTTTTCACATAATTGTAGACCAAAATAACTTGTTTTACTATTGCCTTTTGGCCTCCATCTTGTTTATCAAAGTTTTAAGTTTTCAAATAGTTCTCAATTTATAAAAAATAGAAAAAAAATGATTTTATATCATTGTCTGAAGGTTTTATATTCATTCAAATCAGTTTTTCACCATTAATTTCTATTAAACAACATGTAAGAGAAAAGTCTGAATCATGGCAGCACTGACCTCATGGCATTGTTTCCTAGGCAAAAGTCTTATATTAATATTAACTTAGTAATCTTGTGAATTCATTCCTTCAACTACTAGTTGACCTTGATTTTTAATCTTATTACACATCCCATGTTATTTCAGTCCCGCATATATTTATTTCTATAATGTTTTTGAAAATCCCAAAATGTTTTTTTTTTGTTATGAATTTAAACGTGCATGCACAGCTTACTAAACAGCAGTTGTGAGGTTAACGTTCTTCAGAAGGAGAGCGTCCTTACGTTTCGGTTTTTTTCTGTTCCAAAAATTGACTTCAGGGAAGCAGAGCTTCCACAGCTCCCTCATCTCATCAGCATCTTCGCACATGTCGTAATCGTGGGTAAATGGCACCTCTGTCTGATCCTGGAAACCCATCTCACCATCTCCGTGCTCACCTGGCACCTGGGGCAGCATCTTCATCAAGTTTTGACCGATAAGCTTTTCTCTTTCCATGGCCCGTTTGACCTTCTCCAGCTGTGACGGTAGTTTCATCCTCGGCAACGTGCGGGCAAAGATGTCCTTGATGCTTGTGGGCCCGCCCCGCTTCGCGTAGCTCGCGAAAAAGTCCGAGCGAGATGAGTTATCAGACGTGTCTGAGGAAGACTCGGTCTCGCTGTCGCTACTGCTGCTGGAGCTGCTCTCACTGTTGCTGGCGCTGCTGGTGGCGTAGGTGGACACGCTGCTCTTGGACTTGGACGCTTTGACGCTCTTCCTTTTGGTGCTGCCCCTGACCCTCAACACAGACAGCGGGGTGATGTGCTGCTTGGGTTTACTGGTGGTCGTCGTCGTGCCGGTCAAGAGCTGGTTGATACTCTTTTTCAGAACTTGGTTTGTGCGTCGAATCGGGAACGGCTTCTGTTCTTTGAAAGAGAATGGAGGCGGGATGATCGTCCTGACGGGTAGTTTCTTCTCCTGATGACTACCAATGTTAGATATCTGTGCCGGAGACTCCACATACTTCTTCACCCAGTTCACCGTACTCTTGGCCCCCATTCGCATGACGTACGGTGGCATGCACTCGCTGTCGTCCGACCTCTGTTTGTTCACCGATGGCGTCCTCCCCCCTCTCGGCGAACTCCCCATCTGCTTGGTGGACAGGTCTGATAAATTGGGCGTAGCCACCAGTTTTTGGTTGGATGGGGTCATGCTCCCCGGCTTCTCGTGTGTGTTCTCCTTCTCCCCTTGACCGCCCAGACCAGACTGCTGCAGCTGCAGCTCCTTTTTGATCTCCCTCAGCCTCTGCTGATGCTGTAACCTCTGCAGCTGCAGGCGCTCGTCTTCCTCCTGTTGAATTTGCTCCTGCTGTAGAAAATACTCCTTCTTGAAGTCCTCCATTTCCTTATGCCGCAGGTACTCCACCTCCTTCCACCACCAGTCTACGTTGTACATGGACGGTGACGAGTGAGACGTGGCCGGGTTGGACACCTTGGACTTTCCAGACGGGATCTTACATTTGGAGATGGCCGGCAAGCTGAATGACCTTCGTCGCTGCAACTCCCTGTCACAGTGCTGGCTGCGTATGCACGCGACCTTATGCTGCCTGATACCCGGGAGCATGGACACCTGTTTCTTGCTGTTTGGCTTGGTGCACACTGGGATGGCCAATCCGTCGCTGTCAATGTCCCATCTCGATTTCATCAGCAGTGTCATTTTATTGTTCCTCTCGTGCTCAAACCTCATGGAGTCTCCGCAGTGTAGGCAGTAGACTGCAGTCTGTTTCAGGTCGTTCCCTTCTGTGATCGACGGCGGGAGATTTTCTAAATGGAACCTGACCGTGGCTTTCTCTCGGACTTCTTCCATAGACTGACATCTGCTGCAGAGGACGGTCGCTTTATCCCTAAAGCACACCGGAACCCAGCCGCACATGATCTCAAAATACTTTGAGACACTTTGACCCCTAACGAGATCGTGTATTTTAGTCAGAAACTGGAGCGCCTCATCGTAGCTGGCGGATTGCTCGGCGAACAAGTACAGGTTTTTACTGACCAACACCAGACTGTCCACCCCGGGAAAGTACTGGATAAGTTTGGCTGCTTTGATTATCTCACAAGGATTTGGTATGTTTCCCCTGCTTCTGGGACTCTCTGGTTCCGAGTTTTCCATTGAATATAGACCTTGGGCTATATAATTCACAGTAAAAACTCTGAAAAAAAGACACAAGAAATGTTATCGGGTTTTCGGTTCCTAGTCTTACTGAACATTGTTATATCAACTGGAGCATATAAAACATTATAGATGCGAAGACCATTGACCTAAATATTTAATTTTGTGGCTCGACTTTCAATGGCAGGCGGACAACGTCACCAAATGATACTGGAATCAGTGCTTTTTAACGCAATCTCCCCATGGGATAAATTTGGTTTTTATATTTGAAATGTCTGTCGAGCTTGCACATGCAACTCCTCCCGAACAATACCAGATAGAGGGTTCGGGTATTTTGCAAATATGTTAAGGAGGTAAATAGGGTGTGCAACGGCAAAAAAAAGTACCGAAAAGCTTTGCTGGATTTCCTGGAAAATAAAGAGAAAAAATCGGAAAAAAATATCAGTATTTAGCCAATTTCTCGCCAAACATAACATCGTGAAGCCGTGTAAAAAGTCATGAAATAAATTGTAAGCAATCAGATATTTAAGTGTAACTTTTATTTCAAGTAGCGTGTTTCGATGTGACGCCAAAACTTTGAAACACCACCCCCCTCGTCACACTTCATCACAAATCGTCGACCCCTTCCCCCTTAGGGCGTGACGTCATGTAGGGTTAATGACGGCGAACATTTCAAGATGTTTCAACCGGGTACCCGTTCAAATTTTGGACGGGCACCCGGGCAGCTTTTTTTTCCACCAATATTGACAGCCCTAGAAATGAGAGTGTGGTTGGTTACCTCTGAATCAGCCTCCCGCGGCTGTGCGTGTAGAAGACAGGGAACGTCTGTATGTTGACTGTGTTGTCAAACCGAGGGAGAGCATCGGCGCATTTGTTTAGCTCCACCACCGCAGGGGTTATCTCCACCGGATCCAGCGAGCGGATGCAGAACGACGGGATGTACGCGCAGGACCTGGTCACCGACTCGAGACACGATAGCAGGCGCTGCTTGTCCAGCCCGATGGCCTGGAGGAGATCGGGGCCCCTCAGCAGTTTCAAGAAGTGCCTGTCGGGGCAACTGTGCTTGGCAGCCGGGTGGATGTACTGCGGCTTCTTGTAAAATATGCACGATGGGTTGATGAGTAGCAGGTCTGACCGCCCCGCCCGCTGCCCGTCGATGAACACCTCCAGCATCTGGCTGTCCTTCGGGTCCAGCTGGCCGACGAGATCGTCACCGACCTCGACCTGGATTATGTTGGCAGCGTGAACGAGGATATCCTCTCTGTTTGGTTGTCTGTCCTGCACCCTGTTTGGTTGGCTGTCTTCCACCCTGTCCTGTTGGCTGTCTTCCGCCCTGCTGTCACTGTTGGTGTTCCCCACGTCGGCCGACATGTACGCGGGTGAGTTCACGCCTTCGGCCCGATCCTCGCCCAAGACCGTGTTATCCTCGCGGACGACATTGATAATTTCTGTGGTCAGCGTTAGGTCCTCGGTTGACGGCTGGCTTCCTTTCTCGCGAACCGCTTCCTCCGAGGGGGTGGAGTACCCAGACTGACGGGAGGCTGACCTGAAGACCTCAACCCAGGACACCGACTGGATGGGGCTCTCATCCTTGTTTATACTACCGGCTGGGAACGGGGGCGGCAATTTTATCTTTTCCCAGTTGAAAAACCGGCCGCAGCTCTCCGTACATTTCCATTGCTCGTGCTCAAAATTTTTAAACACTTCATCAAAGTTCTGATTGTTTTTAGCTGCAGGTCTTTCCATAGTGTGTTTAGAATCTCCAAGTAGTTCTTTACCCCTTCCTCTGATCTGTGCTTGGTAGCTGAGCACGGTCATAGAGGAGTTTCCCATCGTTGACTGGGTTTTTTTCTTCAAGTATTTTTTCGGGCGCGCCCCTTTGGTGTAAACCGGTTTTGTCTTATGCCCTTCATCGAAGCTGTGGATTTTTTTGCCGGAAGAAATTCTTGGAGTAGACGAGACTTCAGTCGGTACAACCTCAGATGTGTGTGCTTGACTCTGGTCTTGCGTGTTGCGCTCATCAGAACTCGACCACTGGAAACTGTGCACGCTGTGGGAAGATAACCTAGCTTGAAATTTTTCACGCCGGCCACTAACGCTCTCTTCCCTCCTGATGCTCGACAAAGCGGAATCAACAGAACATTTCTTCTTCAGTGGCACTGACTGGCCTTGAATTACCAATCGGGATTTCGATAGGCTCTCGAAGTCCGGGTCACTCCGTGTTTCCGAGCTTTTCTTTTCCTTGCGTAGTAATTTGGGGATTGCGTTGAACTGCACGAGCTTTACACTCCGGAGGTCCGCTGCCGTGTGGTCTCCCTGCTCGCAAACTTGATCTTTGTCGGGCTCTTCATTTCGTTTCATCTCGGTTTCTGGAGGAGCTGATGTCTGGTTTATCCACTCTGCATAACGCATTTCAGGTTTTGTGTTACCTGTGTCTTCCGTAGTGATCACACTGACCTTGTTTTCTTCTGTGTTTAAGTCTTTAGATAACTCGTTCGGCGCCCGCTGCGTGTCTTTATCTTCATATCCCAGCAAAGTTCTGAGAAACGATCGCCGATCAAAAGACTCGGAGTCAGAGTCCCCGGCCACGCCGTCTAGTGTTGATTCTGATTTACTGAGATCAAGTTCATCACTTGATGTGCAAGTCTTTGCCGGAATGCGCCTGAACTTCTTCCCTTGGCCCAACATATCCACGACGCTTTTCATGCAGAACGCGTCGGGGTCGTCCTGATTGCCGTATTTGAGCGGCGCGAGGGCGTCCGTTTCGGTGACGACATTCGAAAGAGCTGTGGGTTCTGTCGGCTCTTTAGGTTTGATGGGTGTGAAAGGGGAGGTGGTGGAAGAGCTCCGTTCGTAAGCATCGCTGGACACGTCCTGGGTTAGTTTGAGCCTAGCACTCCTGTCCTCCTCGGTTGACGTGTGAAGAACGAATGAGCCGTACTCGGCATCCTCAGATATTCTGTGCAGGTTGCGGCCGCTGAAGCTTCGGTACCTTCCTCCCTTTTCCTCGACTATGGCCTCCCTTGGGTTAAAGGTGAAGGGCAGGTCGAGCGGATCCACGAGGTGGTCCTCGTAATCTGAAGACTCGCTGTTTGTGGGACTCCTGCTCGTGTTGTTGTTTGAGTCGGAGAACATTTGGACGATGGAGGACGCTCTGTGGTCCATGCGGCTGTACTTGTAACCCATCAGAGTTTCACTGGACCTGTCCGGGCGGTAACTTGGCTGCCCCGAGTTCATGGCGGCCTCACGCCTGGAATAGAATCTATCCGATGCGTATTTGTTGGTGATTGACTCTTTGATGATCCTCACGGGCGTCCAGTCCGATCCAATTTGAGAGATGGCGTCCGTGGGGGCCGAGTACCTGAGGGGTAAGAGTTTCTTTGGTAAAATGTTGGGTTGTGCCGGGTTCATGTACAGAGCTGCGCGTCTGTCTCCTTCTGATAATCTTTGCTGGACCCGCAGCGCTCGCTCCTCGGCTTTCTTAGACAGACTTGATTTGATCTTCAGGATGCCAGCCGACACCTTTTGCGCCGACTGAGATTTTGTGTCAATGATGGGGAAACTGTTGACCACGTCGCTGCTCGATGTATCAGACGGTTTGTCCGAGATGTCCGACAATGTATTATTTCTGTTACCGTCCGATTTCGGACTGCTGTCTTCGTTGATCCGTATCACGGGCTTGACCGGGGCGGGCCTATCTATTTTTACCGCAAGTTTCTGTTTCTCCCTGACCCGTATCTGCTCAACTCTGTCCTGCTCCAGGAGCTCGCTCAGAAAACTCGATGACATCGGCTTGACGACAGGGGCGACAACTTTAGCTGACTCAGGCCTGGGAAAGTGGTAATCGTTCTTGGTGTTATGGGTTTGCTTCTCCATGACTTTGTTGGCTCTGAGCAGCATGGCGTTCACAGAGTAGCACCATGTGTCTTCCTCCGACCTGTCCAGCAATGGGTCTGTCCCCTTCTCGTTGTCCATAGGTTTCGGTTCGTTGAAGCGAACCAGCTTCAGTTTTCTGCGAGGGCTCTCGCCTTCTTTATTGGGGGAAATATCTCTCTGCCATGATCCTCCAATGATGGCTTGGCATTTGTTGGCCGAAGCATCGCACGATTTCGACTTGTGAGCCCCCAGATCGTCCCGCTTGGCTGCCTCGCTGTTACCCAGGTCCTTGCCAGCCCTGCCCATCTTCAAGCTGTACCCAGATTTCAGCAGGTCCAAATACGTTATTTTTCTCTCTGACTCGTAGATGGAAAGCGCTTCCATCGGCGTCGCTTTGGTGGCCATTGGCTTGCCTCGTCTGAGGTTTCTGTACTTCCCACGTGCTCGCCTCTTGGAGATTCGGGCTTTCGGTGGAAGTTTTTGCTGGTGCATGTTGTTTGCGGCGAAGGCATCCTCTCGACCATCTCCACCCGAGGTGAACATCTGGTTGCTCGACTCTTTGGGGACCTCACAGATTCCCCTCTTATGGGCGTACAATGTGTTAAGGCTCCACATGTCGACGTTCTTATTGTTGTCTTCTATCCCCAAACACTTCAATCTCTCCGAATCGATCGCGGACGGCACGTTGTGGGACGCGCGGCGAATGCGAATACCAGACGCGCTATTGCGGGGCTCACGCGGGGGGTGGCAGCTCATTGACTGGATGTTCGAGGCCCGCTTCGTGTAATACTGCACCAAGGACTTGTGGTACTCCACGTAGCTCATGGACCGCTCACAGTAATCCCCTGACACGCTGCCTTCGAACGAGTCGTACTCGATGTGCTCAAAGTCCTCGGCGTTGCAGTAGTCATCGATGGTTTTCAGGAACTTCACCTGTGACGTCAGCTCCAGCTTGTCGATGGACCGCGCGATCTTCTCCGATTTGGTCGCCTTGACGCCGTGCAGCTGCTCGTAGTACTTCCGCTTGGACTCGAAGTCTCCAGCTTTAACGTCTTTCATCGCTGCCTTGGTGACCAGCCGCTCGTCCCCGCTGCTGCCGTCAGAGTCGGGGTTGTACCTCTCCCCGTACCCTACGGTGTTCTTACTGTCGGTACTGTCGGTTGCGTCAGATCCGAAGCTGGTTTTTCGGTTGCGCGGCAGGAACATATCTGACTCGATGTCTGGGATGGAGCACTCGGAGGGAACGTGCAGCTTTTTCTTATTGTTGTTACATCCCTTGGACATGGCCCTAGCCTTGCCACTGTTAATTTTCCTGCACTTACGTTTTGGGTTGTGGTCATTGTACGCAGCCGAGATCTGAGCTATGGTTTTTGCAGTGCCTTGCCCGGGTTTCCACCCTGGAGGCACCTCGCGGCCTTTGGGGAAATTTTTCGACGGCTTGTGTTTCTCCAACAGCAGACTGACTTCCCTGCTGCTGACACTGGCGCCCTTCTCACCGTCGCGAAACTCGTTTTTAGTCTGTAAGGCCTTGAAGAACTTTTGCGGGGGACGCCTGACTTTTTTATTGACCAGTTTTTTATTTCGTAGTACATTGAGGAAAGACATGTAGTACTGCTTGACAATTGGGGACACCGGATGTTTGACAATACTCTGCAGGCCGTCATTCGATTGGGCGTCCGCGGCCTCAAAGGGATCTTTGCTCTCGGAGCCAGCCATAACGGGCTCAGCTTTCGCGTTGGCGTTGCTTTCGGGAGAACCGTTGACCTGCTGGTTGTCCGTGGATTTGTTTTTGATTGCCTCGGCCAGGGCCTCGTTTTGAAGGCCAACCTCCGATGCCGTCGCCCTTGCGTTATCACTCGGATGACTGGTGCAATTTAACCACTGATCTCCGCTTTTAATGGGGTCGATCTTAGCCGAATGTTCATTCATGCAAAAATCAACAGCGTCATCGCTTTGGTGGCACTTTTCGCTACAAAACCTATTTGGATTAGGGATCCTGTGATTTAAATCTGTGTTCACATCATCAGAGTCTGCTTGTGCACCATTTCGAGTATGTGGGTCTGCCGACGCTTCTTGATAGGGCGAGTCTACGCAGACAACATCGTGGTCACGCCTCTGATGCTTGTTAATCTTCTGGTCCACAAGGTTGAAATTAAGGATGTTTATGACTGGAGTCGCTGTGCTCGGATTATTTATTGCGCTCTCTTCATTCTCATGAGCGCCTTTGGGTCCTTTCCAGGTCGATGACTTCTTGCTCATTTCATCCGATCTCTGTAAATAAACTTCTTCCAAGACCCTGCTCAAAGCATTTTCAGCGGCATACGCATCCCGTGAAGCGGTAAAAGCAGAAACTGAGGTTGGGTTTTTTGTCGCATGTCGTGGTTCCATTAAGAGACTTTTATCGCAGTTAAGATCGGCGTATGGAGATTCCTCATCGACAAATGAATTATCGAACTCCGGCTCTTCGGATCTTACCGTCCATTTCGTTGTTGTCTCAGTTCCCGGACTGCTGGCTTTGGTAGACGATCGTGCTAGTGAACCGCCAGAATCTGTTGTACAAAGATGCTTGCTGCAACTGTCAGCCAATCGCCGGGCAGCCCTCGTGACAAAGTTGTCTGATCCCGTTGTGGTCGGTTGCGCGTCGGCTGTGTTCTGAATTCTGCTCACGGTATCATCATCGGAAACCCGGCTTGTGCTGAACAGAACGCTGGACATGTCCTTGGCTTTGTCGCTTGTTCCCGGAACGGCCCCATCTCGAAGACCTTTCGTTTGCTGGCCAGAGCTCTCGGTGGTGGTCACCAACTCACTGAAGCCGCTCGCTCTGTTGTTGGAAAGCTCCGATTTGGAGTCTGAGTTCTCGTTGTCCATCCCCAGGGCCGTGCTCTCAGAGTTCGGGCCGTCGTCATCGAAATCCGAGGAGCCGTCATCATCCTCGTCTGAGAAGACCAAAAACTCGTCGCTCCGGAGAATCTCCTCGTACAAGCTTGCGTATCTGGCCCTGTCTGGACACGGGTAGTTCTTGGCCAGGTCCGGCTTCAGAATTTCACACTCCGTGGTGCAGCTTTTTGACACGCGAATCCTTCCTTTGGCGTTGCATTGGTCGCCCAGTGCGCCGACACCCCGTCTGCCGACCTGTGGCCGGCGGGCGTGAAGCCTCGTCGACCTCTGCAGCGACTGCTTGTATTCGGCTCCGGTTCTGGTGGTTTCAGCGCTGCGGCTAAATACGGGGACAGTCGCCCGCAGTCCGCTCTGTTCGTCTTTCTCCCCGCTCCCGGTGGCTGGCTCAAGTATCAGGGGCTCAGGTTCATCCAACTTCTTGCTGCTGCTTTCTGACTCGGACCAGCAGTTGTCCGTCGGGTCGCACTCTGACTGGTCGCTGGACAGAATGTCCGACTCGAATAAGCCATCATTGGACTTGTAGTCGCTGTTTAAATGGTTCTCATTTTTGTCCTTCTCCGATGCACCCTCTCCTTCTTGACCGTTGTCGGGCTCGTCTCCGGCCCTCCAATTTTCCACCTCGTCCTCGTCATATTCTGGCCCCGAGTGATATGGGTCACTGGTCTCCTGCACGGAGTTCTCCGCCTCTTTCCACCCAGACTCTGCTCCCGTCCAGCTAGCTTCTCCGAAGACGTCCTCTATGATCTCATCCTCTGTTTGAGGCCAGTACTTGTTGGGCTCATTATTGGCCCCAGCTTCTTCCTTATCGCCTGCACTCATGACGACTGGCTCCCAATCAAGCTGCAAGTCTGTGGGAGATGAAGGAAAACACGTTCTAAAACTCACAAGAAAAACTATTCTTGTAAAAAAAAAGACTTCTAAAACACTTTTAATAACTCTTATGCACGGTTAACATTCTTAAAGATCCATATTTAGACATTTAAAAAAAATTATTAATTGATTTTTAAAAAAAAATTCGTTGTTATTTTTAATACCTGGTAATATTTGCGGACATTTGTCCTTCCTTCTTTTCTCCTAAATTAAAACTGAACTGATTAAAATAATGATTTACTGCAATCATCAAAAATGTATGACAAATATAGCAGCATTCACTTTCTACAACAGCTTGTTTTGTTGCCATAACAAGAAATAGACCTGCGTTACGAAATGGAGATGAAAGTTCCTGAATCCATTAACCCTCTACAATGGTGGAAACTTAACATCGATATCCGATAATGTAATTCCTTGCCAAGACCGTTTTGTGCATACCAGTTACCTCAGTTTCATGTGAACGATTGTTCAACTCGACTGCTAAATATTGTCAATTAGACCCGCTTATCATTTGAACCAAATGTCAACACATTTGTCTTTTTGCGTAGTTGGTTAAAGATGACATATAAACGAGACTTTCCGGTGTTATTAAATTTTTCAACAAGAACGTTTAACAAGTGTTACTTATGATATCATAAATTTTAATTATTTGCTTTAATCGAAATTAACGATTAATTAATCGATATTTTTTTAAAGTTAACAATTTAAATAATCATTAACGTATATTAATAACGTAATCAGAACGATTCTCGTAACCTGCTTTTCCCCCCTTATCTTTTCCCTCTAAATCAGGGGTCTCCAAACTACGGCCCGTGTGCCAGATGCGGCCCATGAGGCCCTCTCATACGGCCCCTGGAGAGCTTATATATATACTAGCAATTAGCCCGCGCTTTGCTGCGGGAAGATGGAGTATTAGTGATAAGTGAGTGAGTGCATAAAAAAAACTATATTTTTGCCCCCAGCGCCCACCAAGGAATATTTTAAATATTATTTCACCTGCTGCCATCGTGGAAGTGTATTTAAAAAATCCCCAACGTTTTATGCGTTACTTATTTGGGAAATAAGAAAAATAGTGCTTTTCAATTTGTATATAGCACATATTTGGAAAAAACACGTTTTTGAGGTCCCGGCCCCAATGAGTGTGAATTTTAAAATTATATTACGCTAATTTTTGTCGCGAAAGGGTACCCAACAACTTCCTAAAGTTTTATGCTTCTACCTACATAGGTAATGGGAGAATTGGGGATTTTTAATTTTTATATAGTTAATATTAGGGAAAACTACATTTTGGCCTCCCAGCCCACAGTAAAGAATGTTTTAAAAAATTGTTCACCTGCTACCATCGTGGAAGTGTAGTTAACAAACCCCCAAAGTTTCATGCGTTTGCCTATTTTGAAAATAGGAGAATTATTGATTTTCAAATTTGTATAGCACGTTTAAGAAAAAAAACACTTTTTTGGGGGCCCAGGCCCTCATGAGCGTGCATTTAAAAATTATTTTACGCAAATTTTCGTCGTTTCTAGGGTACCCAACAACTTCCTAAAGTTTTATGTCTTTACCTACACGATGAATTGTGGAATTTGTGATGAGTCGGTTTTTAATATAAGAAAACATTATAATTGGGCCCCCGGCCCCCTGTGAATGGAAATTTATCATTCTCTTTCGCCAACTTTCATCTGGAGATTGTCCTCAACAACTTCCCAAAGTTTTATGCTTCTACCTAAATGGAGAATGGGGGAANCTTTTACACCAACATTTGTCCTGAGAGGGTACTTAACAATTACCCAAAGTTTCATGCTCCTACCTACACGGAAAATTGGAGAATTAGTGATCAGTTGTTTTTTTTAATATAAGAAAAAATATATTCGGGCCCCTGGTACCCAATTAGAGGGAATTCTAACATTATTTTTGCCAATTGTCGGGAGCTTGTACTCAAAAAATGTCAAAAGTTTCATGCTTCTACCTATATGGGAAATAGGAGAATTAGTGACTTTCAATTTGTGTATAGCTCATATAAAGAAAAAAATGTTTTGGGGGCCCTGGCCCCCATTAGTGGAAATTTAACATTCTCTTTTGCCAATTATCATCGGAAGCATGTACTCAAAAAATTTACAAAGTTTCATGCTTCAAACTATACGGGAAATAGGAGAATTATTGATTTGCAATTTGTAAATAGCTCATATAAGGGGATAAATTTTTTATGGGGCACCCTTTTTTTGGGCTCCCGTACCTCTATGATTGGGCATTTAACATTCCCTTTCACTAATTATCATCGGGAGATTAAACTCAACTTCCTAAAGTTTCATGCTCTCCACCTACATGGTGAATGGAAGAAATAGTGATTTTAGTTTTTAAATTTGGGCCCCCAGCCCCCCTGTAAGAGAAATTTTAAAAATTATTTCACCTGCTAGCATCGTGAAAGTGTATTTATAAACTCCCCAACATTTGATGAGTCTACGTACTCGGAAAATAGGAGAATTAGTGATTTTCAATGTTTATATAGCTCATTTAATGAAAAAATAGTTTTCGGGACCCCAGCCCCAAAGAGTGGGAAATTTAATATTCTCTTTTGCCAATTATTGTTGGAAGCATGTACTCAAAACATTTTTTAAGTCTCATGCTTCTATCTACACGGGAAATAGATGAATTATTGATTTTCAATTAGCATATAGCTTATATAAGGAGAAAAACAGTTTTGGGGCCCCGGCCCCCACATGAGTGAGATTTTCAAAATTCTTTTTCGCCAATTTTCGTAGTCAGAGTGTACCCAACAACTTCCCAAAGTTTCATGATTCTACCTACACGGGAAGTTGGAGAATTAGTGATGAATGAGTGAGTGAGTGAGTGAGGGCTTTCCCTTTTATTAGTATAGATATATATATATTTACCAGTAGTTAACACAAAACCTCGCGAATAACAGTTTGGAAAGCAAACATTGCCATTTAATACACGACTTCCTAGAAAGTTAAGGAAAGTCACAGTCATTATTGTCTGATGAAGAATGGGTATGCAAATTTGCCATTGCTGCAGACACTACTGGTCATTTAACATTTCTGAACCTAAAACTACAAGGAGAGAAAAATCTAATTTCTGATCTATACAATCACATAAAGGCCTTCAGATCTAAACTTGTCTTGTTTTTGGAACAAGTACAGGCCAATAACTTGACAAACTTTCAACAGTGTAATGTCTTCATGGCTGAAGCAACAGCTGAGTTCCCCACATCATTTTTATACGAGATCATCAAAGACCTCCAGGGTACCTTTTAATCTTTGGAACAACATACTTGTGTGTGAGCAGACATTTTCGATTAGGATATATGTGAAGAACAATTTGAGAAATAACTTTGTCTCATGATAATCATATCTCACTGTTGATGCTAGGGACATCAAATCTAAAGCCAGAAATATCTACTATTTTGGCATCCAGGAAAAATTTTCACCATTCCCACTAATACAGGTGTTAAAGTTTATTATAAAATAATATTAATATAATTAATATAATTATATTAAATATATAATTAAAAACAATATCTATGTCTTGATTCTTTCTTATGTGTAACTCTAGTGTGTATTTGGCCCCCAAACAGCTGTTTGACAGTTAATCCGGCCCACCGTCAGAAAAGTTTGAAGACCCCTGCTCTAAATAATCAATAAAAAAAACTACTGGGCAATCCTCTGAATCCCGGTCCAAAATTATTTTAAAACTAATGAGAGGAGGTATAGCACATCAAAGTATGTTATTTATTGATAGAACACAGCACAAGTGTTATTTATGGTCTGATAGCAGCAATTAAATACTAAATGTTGTCATTGTCACTCGGCATTTGCAAATAGCTGCCGAAAACGATCTGTTTGTGAATGTTGTGTCACCGAAAGGTCGACAAATAGCTAGCTAACAGAGCACGATTTGTACCGCACTAAATTTAACGCTATGATCACTACATGACACTACATCCACAATGTTTTCAAGCCTTGATTGAAGGTATTGTAGTTTATTTCTTTTGATCGTCTAACTTTTCTCGAACTGACACAACATTGGCGCTCATGAGATTGAAAGATGACACCGGCACACTTACGGCAAGGCTGTATTGTCTAACAATACAAAATGATTTGTTGTAGCTGATGACCATTGGTAGATATCTATTCTAGATTGTAAAACTGTGCAATGCTTAGTCATTCGTGTTTACATAAAATTAAAATAATAAAGTGACACGACCTTTGTGTCACATTTTTAAAAGACAAATTCGGCCTTGTATTGGTTAAGATATTAGCACGAAGTTTTCAAGTTTTGCACTTAAGCTTAACACAACTGTCGAACGTGCGACTATAGACAATACCTCACTTTCTTATGTACCAAAGCGTAGCTCAGGGTCTTGTACGATTTTCTCCATTTGAGACATTTCACCCACAATGTATACATTCAGTAGAAGCATCGCACTCAGACATGCACCAAGGCGCACCCTACTGCCTCACCTCGTTTCGTGCGCAATCAAAAAAACTCATTATAGGGATTGAGAGGAATCTGTAAGTAATGTGTCAATATATCTGACTGATCTAAGAGTAAAATGTTTTTATGAGTCGTTTCATTCTCGAAATTCTAGAACGTTTAAACGTGTGTGACTGTACAAGAAATGACAGACGAATAAAGACGTCTCCTCTTAGCTTCAAGATCTGAATATTAGGTGTATATTTGTAAAGGGGAAACCCGTTTGGAAGACTTTTATTTACACAAGATCCATCACATATATACCATTGATGTTTTTAAATGTATAAAAAATTATTTATGACAATTATTACATTCTCTGACCGAGGAATGACTATCGGTTAATATCTCTGAAGGTATCAACTTAATAGTTTCTGTTGACATCATAAAGCCCTATTTTCCCACGTCGATGTCCTTTGATAATATCCATTCATCCATCTGTCAGATGCTGTAGGCGTAGGCGGTGATGTTTCTCCACGGTCCACAGCTCTCTGTCTTTGGTATTGCCCATCAGCTCCGCTGGTGATTGTGACCCATGCCATCTTGTCAGCCCAACCAGCATCTTTTCTCTCTGTTTGCCTCGATCCCTTTTGCCCTCTATCTTTCCTGTTGTTACTGTGTGTTCTAGTTTGCCTCGCCTTATGATGTGTCCAAAAAATTGAGATTGTCTCTTTCTAAGTTTAGACACAATTTTACTTTTCTGGCCCAATTCTTTCAGAACTTCTTCGTTACATCTCTTCTCCGTCCATGGTAAGTTTAACATTCGCTTAAAGAACCAATTTTCATAGGCTTCCAAACCTTTCTGTTGTTCATTGGTGACTGTCCAGGCCGGCATGGGTTCAAAACAGCGATCGTCAAAACAGCGACTTCAAAACAGCGACTGTGTCAAAACAGCGACCGTCATAATAGCGACTTTAAAACAGCGACTGTATCAAAACAGCGACTTCACCGCAAAGCTATTCTGTTCCAACCGTAAATCTAACACAGTGGTTCTAAACTTTTTTGACACATAGACCCATTTTCATTGTCTAAACTATGGTTTGAACACGACTGATATATGCAGTTAGTTTTCTCTCGTTAGCTAGCAGTCAGTGAAATGATGACGTGTGTATGTGGCTTGGTACTTTAGATTTAGTAAATCATCAACAGCCTGTTGTTTGCGAGCATGCATATATACCCGGCATCCTTGTCAACGTCCAGCTAAGCACACCCGATCCGATGTAATCGGACAATGAAAACGTCACGTCGTCAGGTACGTAGATTCTCTCTACCTCCAGTCATTTTATTTACGTTTCCCATAAATCTCGCCAGCAGAGGTTGACCTGTGGTCGTCGCTTAGTCTAGCCCTCGTAACATGTCCTGATGTAACATGGGCCAGCCAACGAACAGTGCCTGGTCTCGGTAGACTTCAATCGATCTCTCCACCCTGATCAAAGTGGTGATGTAATAGGACTATAAAAATGCCACGTGGTCAGATAGTCCTTTGTAAAGGTACCTAAATTCATTCTGCCTCTCATTCCATTATTTACCTTTCCCATACCACTCACAACAACCCTAGGTAAACATTACACTATAACATAAAGGTCAATGTTCCCCCCACTCCCATGTCAAACATAATTAGAAAGGACCGCATTTATCATTGTTTTTTTTTTTTTTAATTTTTTTTTCCAGTGGTTTTACGCTTTTCATCGTAAAATCAAAATCAATTGATGAAATTTAAAAAAAATTTGTTATTAACGTGTTGACATGAATGGCGAACCTCGCAGGCACTGAAACCACCACGAACCTGCGCCCCTATCATTCACTTCTCTGTCTTGTGTAGACCTACGTAGCATAAAAACTGAATTGTAATAAGATGTACAAAGATGTTAGTATATAAAGTTAATACATTAAATAGTTACTATCCCCGCATGGCGGACAATATCGTTCAAGCCGCTGGGCCCGTATGACCTGACACTGTGTATGCACTCTTTAAAACACCAACATTTATTTATACACACCTCCAGTTGATTGTATTTAATTTTATATTGTCCCTTCTCTACAAAAACCTGCATTATCACAAGGAAAAGAAAAAAGTCGCTGTTTTGATACAGTCGCTGTTTTGATACAGTCGCTGTTTTGATGCAGTCGCTATTTTGACAGTCGCTGTTTTGACCGTCGCTGTTTTGACACAGTCGCTGTTTTGAAGTCGCTGTTTTGACAGTCGCTATTTTGCCCGGATGCGGTCCAGGCCTCACATCCATAATCTAAAACTGGTTTGACGTAACACTGAAGCACTCTTTTCCTCCCTTCTATTGATATGAATTTGTTGGTCAGGAGATTGTCTTCATTTTATTGAATACTGCTTTCGCTTGTGCTATTCTGCTTTTTATCTCCATTGTGCATCTTCCGTCTGAGGCCAACATTGTTTCCAGATATTTAAATTTGGTGACTTGTTTTAATGTTTCTCCATCTACTACTAATCTACATTCTGGGTTGGTTTTCTCTTTGGATATCACCAAAACTTCTGATTTCTTTTTGTTCAAACTTAGGCCTTTGTTTGTCCTTTCCTAAACTAATTTGTCCAACAATCTTTGTAGTTATTCTTCGCTTTTTGCAAATAGGACCGTATCATGTGCGTGCGTATCTCAAATTGTTTAAATTATAAGCTCCCATAGATATTCCAGGGATGTCTTCTATATGTTTCATTATGTTCTCGCTGTAGATGGAAAATATGTCTGGTGACAGCACGCATTCGTGTCTCACACCTATCTGGATTTCTTGGTAGCTGCCGATCTTTTGGTCGACCTTCATCACAGCTGATTGTTGCCAATATATGTTCTTTATGATTCTCAGATCTTTACCGTCAATTATTATATTCTCCAACATGTCAGTCAGATGGTTATGTTGTACTTTATCAAAGGCCTTGCTGTAGTTTGATCATATAATGTCCTATAATCCGATATTTCATGTCCTTTGTCTGACAGTCAAATGTCCTTTAGTCCCAGGCGTGTGCCATGATCATTCATGTTACCAATGAAATAGAAATGATTATTATCATTACCGCTAAGATTATTATTATTATATTGCTATTACTGTGACATTGTTTTGTGTCCCCAGGTTGACGAGCTTTGCCATGAAGACCTTGTGCCAGGCCGAGCACTACGTGACAGTTGACCACAACCAGACGTGTGCTTCGTTTGACTGGATAGCCCAGAGGCAGAACCCCGATGGCAGTTTCAAGGAGGACGTCTGGGTCACCCACAGGGAAATGCTGGTGGGGATGCCACGCCTTGTTGGCAGTGCAACTAACATGTCTCCTGTCAAATTCCTCTCTGTTCTAGCACTGAGTCTGTTAACTGTGACACAAAGTCCTCTCTATTCTATCACTGAGTCTGTTAACTGTGACACAAAGTCCTCTCTATTCTATCACTGAGTCTGTTAACTGTGACAGAAAGTCCTCTCTATTCTATCACTGAGTCTGTTAACTGTGACACAAAGTCCTCTCTATTCTATCACTGAGTCTGTTAACTGTGACACAAAGTCCTCTCTATTATATCACTGAGTCTGTTAACTGTGACACAATGCATGATAAGTATATAAGCGAAAAATTAATAGTTCATTAATCAACATGACGACATTATCTGCATTACATTTTTATTACAATCCATTTCATGTTCTTCCAGTAATTATTACACACACAAAATGTATTACTATAAACGTCTGCAATTATATATATAATAATTTCATAATTTAAACAGTGCAGAACCCCAACAAGCAGCGCTTCACATAAAAATAATTACATGCATATTAATAAATCAATTTAACTTATAACATTCATTTCCTAATTACAAGGTTACTAAAAACTTATGATGATATGATGGTCACGTCAGCAGTCAGCAGCGTTTATCAGAGAAATTCTTGTGTTTAATTTTGGAAAGTAAAGTTTTAAGAGATGTGACTTAAAGGCCTTAGAAGTAGGAATACTACAAAAGTAAAATGGTAGAGAAATGCAGTTTGAGGGCACAAAAAGAGACAGACCTTTCCCAACTGTTTTACTTCATGTCATAGGACTAGAGAATATATGTGTGTGTGTGAGTGTATTTAT
>MUZC01000724.1:400533-411458 GCA_002072015.1 Radix auricularia | reverse complement strand
TATATATATATATATGCTTCACCCTTATGACCATTTGTAGTAATCTGTGCATCAATAAACTCTACATTTCAGGGGGGAATCAACGGCGACGTGTCTCATGCAGCTTTTATATTGATTGCCCTCTTTGAGTGTGACTGTCCAGGGGAGGTAATTCACAACTCATGACTTTCAACTATTTAGTCTTGTTGGTTCATTTACCAATTCAACTTTTCTTCTTTTTTTAAAAAAAAAAACTTTTTTATTTAAAAAAAAAACAACTTATAGATTTGAGTTTACATTTTGGCTTAAATATAAAAAAAAAATTAATTTTGAAAAATTGCTGAAATAATTCTAAGTGATAAAATATTTAGCTTCTTAAAAATCAAGAAATAATATTTTTCATAAATTGCTCTTGCAGAGTTAGCTTCCATATGCTGCCTTACATTTTGTATTCACAACCCACTATAAGGACATCAAAAGACCTACTGTCCTTTAACTCCTACTACTTCTCTATTCCTTACTCCCAGGGACATAAAGAAGTCGTGGCCAAAACTCAGCAGTACATAGAGACCACGGTGGCCCAGACCGACCGGCCTCTGGCCCTGGCCATCAGTGCCTATGCCCTGACCTTGGCTGGATCAGCTGCAAGCGATGGGGTGGTCAAGCGTCTACAGTCGCTGGCCAAATCTTCGCCAGAAGGTTCTCTTAATTCTCAGTCGTTCAAAGCCATCTCGATTATTGAATGCTAATTTCATATGATGAAAGTGAACAAATAAATCTTGCTATAAAAAGAGCAAGTAGCAGAGCACAATTGATGTAGAACTTAAATGTTTTAAATTGGAGAGGTCTGTAAAATTAAATTACTTAAAGTCTTATAGAACTTTATTTTTTTAAACTTCACTGCTACATGTTCCAACCTCCTGAAGTTGAAATCTTTGGAAAGCAACCTTTTGCAACTGTATACAAAAAAAGAACAAGTTATAAAATCTCAGTAAAAAAATAATAATGAGTATTTTAAACAGAAATTTCCAACAAGGAATTTCCTTTTTTTTTTATTCCAGGGAAATCATTCTAGATTACATTAAATGTGATTCAAATCAGTAATTCTGAAACTAAATACAATATGATGTCATATCCTCTCACCCTACATCACACCAAGAATTGTCAATATAAAGTGCAAGAGCAACAATCTAACATTAGCATTCACAAAGCTGGAAAACCCCATTAACTATCATTCTAGGTTAGATCTACATTAAAAGTTATTTTAAATCAATAATTTTGAAACTAAATGAAACAATGCTATCTACAAATTGCTGCTAAAATTACGGGAGTCAATGAAAAAAGATTTTCCAAAAATTCCTTCTCGAACATTGTTCTAAATATTATTATCTATTGTTTGGCATTTGTTTCAACCCAATAGATGTTATGGTTGGTGAGAAATTGACTAAATACTGATATATTGTCAGGTTTTTTGGATTTTCAAGGAAATCCAGTAGACCTTTTTGGTATTCTTTTTGCCGTTGTACATCCGTGGGACCCCCTTAGCATATTTGAAAAAAGACGCGAACCCTATATCTGTTATGGTTCAGGGTGAGTTGCATGTGCAACCTCACATGTGCACAGACATTTCAAATGTATAAACACAATTTCCCAGGGAAATTGCGTTGAAAATTAAACAATGATTGACACTTGTAAAATGCAAAAAAAAAAGAAATGTGACTGTTTGGTTGTCATGACTTTTTTGACAGTACCTGAAAGAAGGCACTTATCTCATGCTACCATAAAAATTTTAAGTTTCAATCACCGTAACCCACCCAGTTCAATAAAAACATTTCAGTACCCACCCAGTTCAATAAAAACATTTCAGTACCCACCCAGTTCAATAAAAACATTTCAGTACCCACCCAGTTCAATAAAAAACATGTCAGTTTCTGTCACTGATCAGATTTATTCACTATTAGTCACTTACAATAATAGCTAATAGAAAAAATTACAAGTATCATTCTCAAATTATATTTGTAATTTGTCTGCTTGAAGTCATCATATGTATGCTATGTATGCTCGTTTCCAGGGTTCACCTACTGGACCCCAGGTTCAGACGCTGACTTCACCACCCATGAGAAGCCCTACTGGTATGCCAAGAAGCCTGGAGCCCTGGCCGTGGAAGTGACCTCGTACGCTCTGCTGACCTTCCTGTCCAGAGGGGACATTCCAACCAGCACGAGCATTGTGAGCTGGCTGCTGTCTCAGAGGAACTCCCAGGGGGCTTTCATATCTACACAGGTGGGTTGGGTCACAAGGGGGCTTTCATCTCTACACAGGTAGTTGGGGTCCATCAGAGGGCTTTAATCTCCACACTGGTAGTTGGGGTCAATCAGAGGGCTTTAATCTCCACACTGGTAGTTGGGGTCAATCAGAGGGCTTTAATCTCCACAATGTTGGGATGGGTCAATCAGAGGGCTTTCATCTCTACACAGCTGGGTTGGGTCAAGTCTTCTATAACATTAACAACAACAATGTCAACCATCAGTTTGCCAGGTGTTTATATTCTCCCAATAAGGGTATTGTAGTCCAGTAAAGCTTTTCGTTCAAATTTTACAGCACATTTAAAAAAAAATTTTGAACATGACTCTCATTCAAATTGACATTTTGCACTAGAAATGTTTTCTTTTGACTTCAGGATACAGTAATAGGCCTGCAAGCCCTCTCAGAGTACAGCATCAAATCCTACTCATCAATACTTGACATGACATGCCACATCAGGTCAGAGGTTGATGAGCAGTTTAAAAAATCCATTTCTCTGACACCAAAAGATGCCATGGTTGTCAAATCTGTGTCCAAGGTGAGTTTGTCCTACTGATAGTTGTAAACTGAGTCAGCCAATTAGTGATGGTCTCATTTGAAGCTGGCACAATATTCTTTAGTAACAGTGATGAAGTCTGAAGACCAAGTACTTGTTGGCTCGATGGTTGAGCGGCATGCTGACTCAGCTGGTGTACTGAGAGTTTAGGGTTTGAGTGTCTGCGAAGGCAGAGACCTGCTCCTTGTTCCTAATGGGGACCCTGTGTCCACTCAGCTCTGATGGGTACCTGACAGTCAGGGAAAATTAAATAGGAACCACAATGGTCAAAATATTGATTGTGGGCTTTAAATAAACAGAAGGGAAAAAAGGATATGTAGTATTCTTGTGTTTATAGCTGGTACTGTATTAATCCATGAGAATTATTGTAATGAGTACGACCATATTGATCAAACGGATTTATGTATAAATACTTTAGATGTAGAAACAAAACAATACAGCTGCACCAAATTCTCCACTTAATTAATGCTATTTTATATTCCAAGTGACCTAAAACAGTTACATTTTTCTGGAACCTCCAAATGAAAATTCATTTTGTAGTTTTCTGAGACATACATGTATGCTTGCTTATATGAAATGCAGAAGAGCCTTCAAAAAAACTCTTTTAGAGATTTGTGTGTATTATTGCCCTTGATTCCATTCCAGGTCCCCACAGGTGGCAAACTTCATTTTGAGGCTGAGGGCACAGGTGTTGGTCTGATGCAAGTTGAGGTCAGGTTCAACGTACCCGAGGATCAGAATGATTGTCAGTTTGATGTCAAGGTCATAACCCACCAACACAACACACTTCTCCAGAGCTTTTTTTGGGACAGCAGGAAGTGAGTCGTTCTGTCATGTCCACATATTTAACACAGCAGAAAGTGAGTCGTCCTGTCATGTCCACATATTTAACACAGCAGAAAGTAGGTCGTCCTGTCATGTCCACATATTTAACACAGCAGAAAGTGAGTTGTCCTGTCATGTCCACATATTTAACACAGCAGAAAGTGAGTCGTCCTTTCATGTCCACATATTTAACACAGCACACACCAAATTCAGCAGTTCTGAAACTGATACTTTTCTTCCATGGAGAAAACCTTTTCCAACATCAAGGGCTGACATAAAATAGTTTTTACTTCTATGATCATAGTGCAGCTGGAGTTTTGCCCTGTTGGCCAAAGCATTGAGATATAAAAGTTTACATACGGTCATTTAAGGGCATGACAAATGAACTGAAATAAACTGGTTGACCTGACAGTTCCAAGATCATTTCTGTAAGATATGCTGACATGATTTAATTCAAGAAATTTGAATATCAGTCTTAATACTGAAATATTCTACTTTAAAAGTTTTGTTGTTTTTCTACCACATGATGGAACTTCCATGCCCTTTTTCCTATATTCTGTGTCCTTGTTTGTTTTTGTTTTTCTTTTCTTTTCATTTTTTATCACATAATATGCTTTAAGATATATTATGTAAATAATTATTAATGTTATTGTACTGATGATGGCATTAGCCGAAACGTTTACTATTATTTGTATTAGTTCATAATAAAGCTTAAATTTATTGTCTTCTTACACAAATAGTTTGTGTAATTTGTTTTGTTTTTTATTATTAAAAAGCTTTATGCAGTCCCATTCTGTATGAAATATTAACCTATTTCATTAGTCCAACTGTTTAGGACTTCAAAGCCATTCTTAACAGAAATAGTTCTAAGTTACTTGTTACAAATGATTTAAGTCCAAAAATCTGATCTTTTCTAATTTCAATATCCAGTGAGTTATCAATCACAGATGCGCCTTCTATAATGAAGAAATGTTGCATTCTAAGTTTGAAGTATTAATAATAGGAAGAGAGTAAAGAGACCATCTTATGTGGAAGCAACTGTTAAAATAATTTTTGTCAACACCTGATGTATTCTAAAGGTCCAAATGTGAGCCGTGTTCAATGGATTGTGAGGATGAGTCGGATGAGGAAGAGGATGATGACTATGAGAATTTCACCTTCCCCCCCATCATGCCAAGGATACAAACTCTGTGGAGGAGGAAAGAGAATGGGGGAGACCACTCAGATGAACTAGAGAATCATTCCAGGTAACTGTTGTTGTTTTTTTGTTTTTTTTTGTTTGGTAAATACTCTTTCAACTTTTGCCAATTTGCTGAAAGCCCGAGCTCTCCATTAACAAATGAGTTTTTTCGCAGGCTTTTAGTGCTAAGTGATGATTTTTTAAAGTCAACATAAATGAACGTGTGTTGAGTATCCCTGTACAGTGGCATTAGATACATTGTGAGAACACATTTTCAGATTAGATCCCATGTTCACTTCCATCATTTGATTGCAGCATGAAATAATTACACAATCCGTAAAAACAAAAGTTTGTTGACTATAAATCCCTTATATATGAGACATAACTAAAAGTATTGATTATGCTCAACATAATACGCACTGTGCGACAGACTAGCATAAACATTTATAGATCGGGAATATTTAATGTGTTCGATATAATGCGCACCGCACCATGCAACAGGAATATATAATAAAGGTTGTTCAATATAATACGTGCCACGCAGCCTTCTAGCATATAAATGTACATGTTACATAGAGATACATAGAGATAAACTAAAAATTCATTAATTTAATTATGGTACATTCGATTGATCTGAAATTTTGATACAATGCATTCTTAAGTGACAAAAGTCTATGTGCAAAATTTCAGCTTGATAGCATTACGGGAAGTGGGTCACTTTTTTTACTTTTCTTTTTCTGCGGGAGCACAACAGACAGAGAGAGACAGATAATGACAAGACAGTGAAGTTGCTATAAGGGATTTAAAAATAATTGTACTTGAAAATATAGGTTTAGTTATAATAAGGGATTGTACATGGAAATACAGGTTTAGTTAAAATAGGGGATTGGACAGGGAAATAGAAGTTAAGTAATAAAAAAGGATTGTATATGGATATAAAAGTTTAGTTGAAATAAGTGATTGGAGAGGGAAATAAAGGTTTAGTTAGTTAAAGGGATTGGAGAGGGAAATAAAGGTTTAGTTAGTTAAAGGGATTGAAGAGGGAAATAAAGGTTTAGTTAAATTAAGGGATTGGAGAGGGAAATAAAGGTTTAGTTAATTAAAGGGATTGGAGAGGGAAATAAAGGTTTAGTTAAATTAAGGGATTGGAGAGGGAAATAAAAAGTAATGGTGCTTATGCTTTTACTCCCATTTGGAAGCAAAGGGAATCAGCCTTTCTCAGCCAAGGAGATCTGGCAAAAATCTATAGTCTAATGGTGTGCACCAGTTTCAGTCTTAAAACTATTTTCTTCAATGTTCAGTTTTCTAGCATATTTTGGTGTTTTTTCAGTGGCAGGGACACACAACAATTCCAGCACTTTGGCTCCAGGGTCGGCCGTCCAAGACGTTCCACCAAGCCGTACAGTGCATCGGTCATCTGTGTGGAGGTTTGTGTCAGGTCAGCATTGTACATGGTCAGTCTGTGCATGTCCCCTTGCCGTTGCATGATTAGCAGTGTATGTATGTCCTATTCTTGTATGATGTACATTGTATGCGTGTGTCCCATTATATGGTAAGATGTACAATACATGTGTGTCCCATTCTATGGTAAGATTTACAATGCATGTGTGTCCCATTCTATGGTAGCAATTACATTGTATGTGTTTGTCCCTTTCTATAATAGGAATTACATTGAGTGTTTTTCCCTTTCCATTCGTATGAAACACAATGTTGGTTTCCCTCTTCCATTGTATGCTGCATATTTTAGTTGGTGCATGTCCCCTTTCCCTGGTTCAATCTATATTGTCAGTCCCTTTTGATGGGAAACCACACTGTAATTCAGGAGCTTATTATAGAAGCTATTACATAAACTATTACAGAAGATATTACAAAAAAAACATCACCAGCTATCTTGTGAATGTTTTCCATTATGCTATAAATGTATCTTTGTCAGATTCCTGGGTAACAGAACCACTGGCATGTCAGTACTGGATGTTGGATTGTTCACTGGATACATCCCTGTGGATGATGACCTGGAGGCTGTAAGTAAAGACTTTTTTACTTTTTTAAAAAAATATTTCGCATGACACATATTTATTATCTGTATTTCATTTTGAAAAATGCTATTTCTGTTTCAATTTCTGTTTCAATTTCTGTTGAAAATTTTATTGCTGACTATATATATATATATATTGTTTGCATTTAGATTTGAAACACGTTTATTTTTCTTACTTTTTCTTTTGAAAATGTGATGTAAAACAGGAGTATCTGTATTAAAAAAAAATTTAAGTTATAGAATGTTTTTTCATGTCACGTCATTAATGCTGTAACTGACCCCAATGTTTGACTGCATTCAGCTGAAGTTGAGAGGTAAAATTGACCACTACGAGAAGTCCCAGAGATCTGTTGTGTTGTACTTAGATGAGGTAAGCTGTGTTGATGTGTTGTGTTGTACTTAGATGAGGTAAGCTGTGTTGATGTGTTGTGTTGTATTTAGATGAGGTAAGCTGTGTTGTGTTGTACTTAGATGAGGTAAGCTGTGTTGATGTGTTGTGTTGTATTTAGATGAGGTAAGCTGTGTTGATGTGTTGTGTTGTATTTAGATGAGGTAAGCTGTGTTGATGTGTTGTGTTGTACTTAAATGAGGTAAGCTGTGTTGATGTGTTGTGTTGTATTTAGATGAGGTAAGCTGTGTTGATGTGTTGCCAGTAGTGCTAGTGAATGGTGTTGGCCTTGATGATTTAAATCTCCCTCTGGGAAATTAAATTGTACTGACGGATTAGCTACTATTTGAGAAGTGGTGTTGGTTTGTACTGACGGATTAGCTACTATTTGAGAAGTGGTGTTGGTTTGTACTGACAGATTAGCTACTATTTGACAAGTGGTGTTGGCTTGTACTGATGGATTAGCTACTATTTGACAAGTGGTGTTGGTTTGTACTGACGGATTACCTACTATTTGACAAGTGGTGTTGGTTTGTACTGACAGATTAGCTAATATTTGAGAAGTGGTGTTGGTTTGTACTGACGGATTAGCTACTATTTGACAAGTGGTGTTGGTTTGTACTGACGGGTTAGCTACTATTTGAGATGTGGTGTTGGTTTGTACTGACGGATTAGCTACTATTTGACAAGTGGTGTTGGTTTGTACTGACGGATTAGCTACTATTTGACAAGTGGTGTTGGTTTGTACTGACGGTTTAGCTACTATTTGACAAGTGGTGTTGGTTTGTACTGACAGATTAGCTACTATTTGACAAGTGGTGTTGGTTTGTACTGATGGATTAGCTACTATTTGACAAATGGTGTTGGTGTGTACTGTGCTGACGGATTAGCTACTATTTGACAAGTGGTGTTGGTTTGTACTGTGCTGACGGATTAGCTACTATTTGAGAATCGGTGTTGGTTTGTACTGACAGATTAGCTACTATTTGACAAATGGTGTTGGTGTGTACTGTGCTGACGGATTAGCTACTATTTGACAAGTGGTGTTGGTTTGTACTGATGGATTAGCTACTATTTGAGAAGTGGTGTTGGTTTGTATTGTGCTGACGGATTAGCTACTATTTGAGAAGTGGTGTTGGTTTGTACTGATGGATTAGCTACTATTTGAGAAGTGGTGTTGGTTTGTACTGATGGATTAGCTACTATTTGAGAAGTGGTGTTGGTTTGTACTGTGCTGACGGATTAGCTACTATTTGAGAATCGGTGTTGGTTTGTACTGACAGATTAGCTACTATTTGACAAGTGGTGTTGGTTTGTACTGACAGATTAGCTACTATTTGACAAGTGGTGTTAGTTTGTACTGATTGATTAGCTACTATTTGAGAAGTGGTGTTGGTTTGTACTGACAGATTAGCTACTATTTGACAAGTGGTGTTGGTTTGTACTGATGGATTAGCTACTATTTGAGAAGTGGTGTTGGTCTGTACTGACGGATTAGCTACTATTTGAGAAGTGGTGTTGGTTTGTACTGATGAATTAGCTACTATTTGACAAGTGGTGTTGGTTTGTACTGATGGATTAGCTACTATTTGACAAGTGGTGTTGGTTTGTACTGTGCTGACGGATTAGCTACTATTTGAGAAGTGGTGTTGGTTTGTACTGTGCTGACGGATTAGCTACTATTTCAGAAGTGGTGTTGGTTTGTACTGTGCTGACGGATTAGCTACTATTTGACAAGTGGTGTTGGTTTGTACTGATGGATTAGCTACTATTTGACAAGTGGTGTTGGTTTGTACTGACAGATTAGCTACTATTTGAGAAGTGGTGTTGGTTTGTACTGATGGATTAGCTACTATTTGACAAGTGGTGTTGGTTTGTCATGAAACTCAATAGATTTTAGCTCTGGCTTCCTCCAAATCACAGCGACTGGCTGTTGTGCCCATGGGGTGATTCCTCTTTATATAAGTTGTTCCTCAAGGTGGCACAGCATCTACCTGATTATGGTCTACCATAAAATTGTTAAGCATTTGACTTGGTAAAAAGACAACTCGTGAGACAGACAACTAATGTAATAATGATTCATCTTTAGAAAGCTCATGAAATTGTAGTCGTTAACTTTAGCAGAATCAAGCAGAGCAGACCAGTGGTGGAGTCTAAACCGAAGGGACCAGAGTTTAGTGACCCAAATGCGCACCGAGCATTGCCCAACCAACTCTTACTTTAATAGGCTAGACCACAACAGGGACTCAAACTGCAGCCAAGCCTCTGAGACGGTCACACACCTACTGACGTCGTGTCCCGCGCTAGATATAGCGGGGGAGGTACGGGAGGCAAAAGAGTCCCACGTGAAGACAATGTTGTATGGCACTGCTCAGCAGATGGAGCAGGTTGCCCAAGTATTAGCCAAGGTCTTAAGAGATTAGATCTCAGGTCATAAGAATAAGTGTTTAGTTTAGCAGAATCAAGGAGCCCTTTGATAAACTGTGAGATTTTTAAAAATTAAACAACCACTTGCACATCTACACTTGCTAGTGTGGGGCATTTCCCATCTTTGCATGATGAGCCATTAATTCTTTATTTGGGAAAAGATAAAGAAGTTCTCTTTTCTTTTAACCCAAGGCAAGCTGGTATTTATATCTTATCTTATCTGTTATAGACACTCCTTCTATATAGAAGATTGTTGCATCCTATGCTTGCTTATGCATGGTTTATGTCTAGTCTTGCATTTGTTTTAGAGTTTAAATCGTTGGTATTTCTGGTTTCATCAGACAACCTAATCCATGTCCGAATTCCAGATAGGAAGTACGAAAATTCATATGTGTTTATTTTTGCATATGGAATTAAAATAAACGTTTTTTTCATCCCTATGTTTATCTGAGGGTTACGTAGGATTATCTTTGTGTTGTATTACAATGATAAAATTGACATGTATTACCTTATGTATTGTTGCTACTTGGCTCTTTCTTTACATCCATGTTTATGTCTACACTGTTCCAGGTGTCCAACACGGAGAGCACCTGCATCAAGCTGAGGGCCAGACAAGAGCACATGGCAGAGAACATCCAGCCGGCCAAAGTCCAAGTCTTTGACTACTATAACCCCGGTCAGTGCTGCCTTGTTTGTGCCTGTGTATAGCACCAGTTGGTTGTCATTGATGATATGTACAGATTAAGCTTGTTAACCGGTTAGCCGGTTAACCGGTCCTCAGACTAGGACCGGTCATCTTAAATCAGGACCCTAGGACCGTGTAACCCAAAAGAAAACAACAACAACAAAAAATACCGATAACATAGTAAAAAAAAACTAGTGAAAAAAACAACACAAGCGGTAACGCGCCTCTCCCTCTCGCTTTGTTGCGGTGAGTAAAAGCGATCCGATACCAAGATCTAGCTGGTTAGTTGTCGAGCCACTGTGACTGTACGAGAGCTAACACATTGCGCGTTTGATGTCAACACTCGGCGTACTATTACTACTATTAATGTGGTAATCAAATGCCACTAAAAGACCGAACTCAAATTTGTGGGCCGATTAATCGCCCGGTATCTTTGCTACGTCTTTCAAATACCTCTCGTAATATAGGTACATGTACTTCACTAAGCGGCCGGTCATCTTTATTCAGGACCGTAGGACCGTGTAACCCAAAAGAAAACAACAACAA
>MUZC01000724.1:370624-387022 GCA_002072015.1 Radix auricularia | reverse complement strand
TTGTCTACTGATTATCAGCGGTTTTAAAGTTTAATAATAAATGTGAAGTATGACACTCTTTTATACTGATTAAGAAAGGTTTTACAGTTTAATAATCCAATTTGAACTGTTTCCCCGTGACACATAAGCTAACCACATAAATGAAGGTACGTGACACATAAGCTAACCACATAAATGAAGGTACGTGACACATAAGCTAACCACATAAATGAAGGTACGTGACACACATAAGCCACGTTAATCCAAAGAAGAAATGTTGTTTCAATAATTTTGAAAACAATAAATAATACTCAAGATAAGATAATAATAATAAAAGAAATGATTAGCGATTGTTAGACATGTAAAAGAGAGAGGGGTGAGTTACGTAACGGTCGAATAGACAAGAGATGGGTTAGAGAGTAGCATAAACTGCTGTTAGAGACATTTGTAGCGTGGACTTATTCAATTCATTGATTGCAGTTTAACATCTGTGCTCATAAATAAAAGACAAAAGTTGTTTGTTTGTTTGTTTTTTCTTCATTTTCGAACTTCATACACAACAAGTTTTAAAGTATGCCAGCAAGTGTAACTTAATTGTAATAACCAAACAAGTTTAAATTGAGCGGCTTTCAAGACCACTTTTGTGTAGCTTCTGTGGCTCATAGTGAACCTAGCCAACGGTTTACGCCCACCACCATGATCAACTATTCCACGTTCCTATGGGCATTAAAAGAGCATTAATAACTAATCACGTTTTAATGATGATTTGAAAGCGTGTCAGTGTTGTTTTTTTTTAATGAGGTGTGTTATATATATATATAAAATATATTTGTTTAGAATTGAAATAGTGAAAGGGTTGGGGACTACTGTTGGGTTTGATCAAAAGAAGTGACTTTTTTTTTTCTTTTTTTTTTAAATGTGTGGGGGTTGATTTAAAAAATGTGGGCGGGGTGAGTTGTGCTGACAATACTGTTAATCCAACAATTTGACTTGTCAGTGAATATTTTACTTTTGCCAACAGACGGTCAGCCTATTGTGTCAGCACTCCAACCGTAGTTAGATGAGTAACTTTCAAGTGTACGGGTACAGTCTGTTTTGTTGGGTCGAGCCCTCGACTCTCAATATACGGTGTGAGACTTTTTTAACTCTCAGATTCAGAGAGCTTCATTGTGGGCGGGCATCGCCATAAATAACATCATCTTTAGGTCCTCATTGTGGGCGGGCATCGCCATAAATAACATCATCTTTAGGTCCTCATTTCGGGCCCGTTAGATCCCTGAAACTCTACTTCACTGACCACCAGCGAGTTAAGAGTTAAATACATGTATGCTCAAATAATAGTTTAACTATGAAAATCTATTTTACATATTATCAACGGTTATAAAGCTTAGTAATCAAATTTGAACTGTGAAACTCTACTGATTATCAGCGGTTTTAAAGTTTAATAATAAATGTGAAGTATGACACTCTTTTATACTGATTAAGAAAGGTTTTACAGTTTAATAATCCAATTTGAACTGTTTCCCTGATCAAACCATCTCGTGATAAACACTTGTCAGGTGAGGATGTGCAACAGTTCAGAATTTCGGAACCACGTTTTGCCCCATTTTAAAATGTTAACAAATACTTTCAAGAAATATTTGTTCAAAATTGTTTACCAGGAGAATATTTTGGTCTGGTAATGATAGGTATTGTTTTTATGTTTCCAACGCTAACCATCTCAAAACTCTAAGATAACGTTTGTTATAGCAAAAGGACCATCATGAACAAACTGTAAATAACACAAGTATCATTGAAAAGAACTAAAACTTAAAGTTGTTCATCTATTACAGTCTATAAGACTTCTTCACATGTAACATCTTCGAGTCTCTCTCTTTATTTTTCTAGGATATAAATATATTTCTCACTCACTCTATTTTTCTTTAGCTCCCTATCCATGCATCCACTATCCATCCCATGTATCCATATATATATATANATACCTATCTATCTAATCTATCTATATATCTATCTATCAATATGTCTGTCTGTATCTCTGTCCTTCTATCCATATTCCTCTCTCTCTCCTTCTCTCTCTCTCTCTCTCTCTCACTCTCTCTCTCTCTCTTTTTCTCTCATTCCGGTTTTAACCCATTAAACTTTCATGAAATCTGAATTATCAATAAATCTAATACTATGGCCTAGGACTGTTTGTTGCTACTGAGTGATAACAGGAAAGTGTCTCTAAGCCAATTCTGATCGCATCACAACAGTAGAATCACTACGCCACTCATCGTTCACAGCGGTAGAAGCTCTCCGGCACTCATAGTTCACACAGTTACTGCATACTGGATCACTTCCAACAATTAAGTCATAAGAAGAACTTTTTCAGGAATCAATTTTTGAAATCCTACAGGAGCCGGATTTATTAAGTGAAATCCGGCTGGTACCGGAACCAGAAATGTAAAAAACTGCCGGAGTCTGGATTTGCTGGATCCGGAGCCGAAATCCGCCATACCCAAAGTAATAATATTTTAAGAAGAAATCATTTTCGGGGACAATCCAAGACTTTAAACTTGTAGCAATTCAATTTTTTTAAAACAAGATTTCTAAACTGCTCACCATTATATGCAGCAGCAATTAGTTCATTAGACAACAATTGTTTCTTTAATCTATTTGGTCAATTTCACAGCTTAGTAATGTCCATCACACACTCAAATAGTGCCCACCATACACACAAATAGTGCCCACCATACACACAAATAGTGCCCACCATACACACAAATAGTGCCCACCATACACACAAATAGTGCCCACCACATACTTTAATAATGCCCACCACACACCAACAAACAAAAGACTTTCACCACGCCGTGTTGGTCACCCACGCACTCAGATACCAGAACACTGCACCGTCCATTGTCCGACCAAACGGACTCCTTTCACACCAACCCACTACCCGCTCACTCACCGTGCTGAGATCGTATCATCTGTAACTCTAAGCGTTACGGGTATTGAGTACATCAGTGTGTCTGTGGAGGCCATAAACATCCATTTGTTAGCAGGAAAGGTTGGAACCAGTGGCTCCTAGCAGCGGCCCTTAGTTGTGAAAACCAACACAACACCCATTGAAACCAGATCTTTGTAGATTATTGGGAGACATTATGAATTTTATTGTTGGTTGTTGTTGTTTTTTAATGGAAAGTTTTAGGGTTTAAACTGGTTTAGTGTAACAAAGTCACACATGAAACTTGTGGAAAAGGACTAGTTGCTCGGGCGACAAACTACCCTTGTTACAACCTGTTCTTGTAACAACCTGCTCTTGTAACAACCTGTTCTTGTAACAACCTGTTCTTGTAACAACCTGCTCTTGTAACAACCTGTTCTTGTAACAACCTGTTCTTGTAACAACCTGTTCTTGTAACAACCGATCTTGTAACAACCTGTTCTTATAACAACCTGTTCTTATAACAACCTGTTCTTGTAACAACCTGTTCTTGTAACTACATGTTCTTGTAACAACCTGTTCTTATAACAACCTGTTCTTATAACAACCTGTTCTTGTAAGAACCTGTTTTGTAACAACCTGTTCTTGTATCAATATGTCCTTGTGAAAACCTGTTCGTGTGACCATTTTTTCTTGTATCACTCAGATATGTTGTCATTCTGTCCGTCTATTTTAATCAACTGAGATGTCATTAACCTGACTCTGTCAAATTTTCTACTGTACGAATAGTCTCAGCATGGTTTACCTTTCGTCCGTATATTTACGAACATTCTGTCAATATTTGACTCAAAGTCCTTACGAAAGAATGTAGGAATATCCACACACAAAAACATAGCAGGGCCGGCCAGCCATAGAGAGTGCAAACGATGAGCGGGGCCCCTGGCCCAAGTTAGCGAAACACATGAAACATTTACATTTGTACATATATTAAAATAATGGGGGGGGGGGATTTAATTACTTAAATTTTTACTCTCTAACAACATTGGCACGTCAATAATTACAGTTTTTGATCATTTAATTGATCATTCAATTGAAGATCCTAAAACTAAAAAAAAGATGCTATTAATTTAAAAAATTTGTTTTGATATTTAAATTGACAGTACATAATTATTGATGTTATAAACTATATACACTAGCGTTGGTTTGGGGTATCTTCTATCCCCACCTTGGTTTTATAACTTACAGACAAACCTTTGGCAGCTGCAATGTCTGAAATACTTTCCTTATTGCCCATGCAGATCCTTTAGCTACACCATTCTCAATTGACAAAATAGTCAAAATACTCGGCCGATCTTGAATCATTGTTGATCGCATTGTTGATTCCATCCATCTATGCGGCCGCAGTGGGCCTCGCGCTTTCATAGGCTACGCCCATCTTAATATTCACTGATTATCCTTATAAATCTCGTATTCTCACCAAAACTGGGCCCCTCACAATCTGCTTACTAAGCCCCATAAGGCCACACAATCGCTAACAGAAGTGTAACTTGTTTTTCCGAGCTTTGGCTAATTTATTTTGGCACCCTTGACAAATGTTACATGGATATTAAAAAATGTAGGAAAATACTAAATTTGAATAAGTTGAAGGATTAGCCCTCGGCGCCCTTGGCCTGAAGATGTTTCTTTTCCATCATATTCCACCAGGAATAGCCATATACTTACATAGTAGTATGTTTGTGTAAAAATACAGAATCTTAGTTTACCATACTGATTGTACACCATTTAGATAACCATAATAGTTAGGCTAGTAGTATACGTATTTTACATGTAGATCTAATAAAAATCCGAATGAGTATTTAAACGCAATTTCCAACAAAGAATTTCCGAATTTTTTATATTCAAGGGAAATCCTTCTAGAGTCAAACCAAGAATGTGTCCAAAAAAGTCTAAAATTAGTATTAACAAAGCGGGAAAACCCCATTAACTATAATTCTAGATTACATTAAAAGTACTTTCAAATCAATAATTCTGAAACGAAACAAAAAAATTGCTATCAATAAATTGCTGCTAAAATTACGGGAGTGAAACCAAGAAAGATTTTTTCAAAAATTATTTCTCGATCATTGTTTGAAATATTATTAGCTATCGTTTAGCGTTTGTTTCAACCAGATAGATGTTAAAGTTGGCGAGAAAATGACAAAATATTGATTTTTTTTTCGGGATTTTTTGGATTTTCAGGGACATTCAGGAAATTTTTTCGGTATTTTTTTTTTTTGGCCCGTGCACGTCTTTGGGGCTTCCTTAACATATTAATTTGCAAAAGATCCGTAACCTCTATTTGGTATGGTTCAGGAGGAGTTGCTGTTCAAAGCTCGAAAAGACTGGCTAGACATTTCAAATATATAATCGCAATTCCCAAGGTATATTGCGTTAAAAAATATACTAAGATGTTACTCCTATCAGTGCATTGATAAAAGTGTACCATTTCATAATGTATCATTTCAATCACGCTATCTGCTTTCCCTGGCTTTCCTACTTGCAGTCAAACTTTTACTAGCGAGTAGGTTCAACACACCAACTATGGTATTGGTATTCACAAATGCAGCCAACATTGTTGCTGTCGGAGAAGCTACATTTCGGTCATTTTCTATAAATATATTAAGGTTCTCGACCTGTGGGGACCTGGGAAAAGGCTTCAGCACGAGGTGTAGCCCAGAGGGACCCACACATACCCAGTTGTCAGGGTATCAAACATTTCAAAGAGTAGCATTTTTTTATGGGTGATAACTACCAGTGACCCGGGATTTTAAAAAAAAATTAATTAATTATCTTATCTTATCTTATATGTTACAGACGCTCCTTCTGTACAGAAGATTATTGCGTCCTACGTATTTCTATGGTTTGTGTTTAGTCCTGTATTCTTACTAGAGTTTTAAAAGATGATAAAGTGGTGGCTTTCCTGGTTTCTTCAGGAAACCCATACCACGCCCGAATTAAAAATTCCCAGCCTTTAAGTTTAAGAGTTTTATCAAATTCAATCATTGATCCAGAAAAAAGAAACATGGAGATATTATTAGACTAGTTTAGGCAGTTCATTTTTGTTACTGATCATTTTAACAATGATCTCGCTGTGAATTATTCGTCTTAGTGTTTTAAGACGTAGTAAAAGTAAATTACGTAATATGTTCTCAAAGAATAAATATATATCTTCAACCTCCGACACGGTATTAAAATGAAGAGATCTCGCTGCCTTAAAATAAAAAGGGCTCACCTCCCTGTGATGGTGTTCCATACATATGAGGGTGTCACATACCTGTGAGGATGTCACATACCTGTGAGGGTGTCACATACCTGTTGGGCCTTTCAGCTCTCTGTTAGGGTGTCAGTTACCTGTTGGGGCGCCATCACCCTATGCGCTCCGTACTAAGACCAAACCCCGGTGACGCCCATGATTGTGCATTAAAAATGTCTTTCCTGTAAATAACTTCTGATTTATTTATTTTTCAATCACAGGTGGGGAGCAGGGTTGCCAACTCAATGAAATAAAATTTACGGACAAATATAAGAATTTTCAACAAAATTTACGGACGAAACAAATTTTTTACGGACTCATTTAACATAAAATAGTTACCTTAAGACGAACGAATATGAAGCATAATCCAAGCATTGTAGCTAAAAATGTAACGTCTGCTTATGAGCACGTCTCTATTACCATGTTCATATTTTATAACGTTAGTTTATTGTATGACATTCATCATCATTGACAGTGTTTAATTACTCCTGCTTATGATCATACATAGAAACATTTACACTGTCGATCATTGTGGGACTAATTTTTCCCGGTCCATTTCTCACAGTCAGTAATTTTTCCAACATTGGAGTAGACAATTTGTTTCTCAAGTTTATTTTTAATAAACTAACAGCAGAAAAATCCGCGTTCTACTTCTGATGCTCCATGTGGAAGCCTGAATATGTTTTGTGCTTCTACCGTGGCTGCGAACGTCTCGTACACCACCAGATGCAACGCTGAATATCTTTCTACAGCAGGTACATACAGCGATATATTTAGAATCATTGTTTGTTGATATCCAGTCCTTAAATTCGCCATTTGTAATCCATGTAGGTTGAAAATAGCACATTTTGTTCACTTAAGCTTTTTTAACAATAATTTTAGCCTCGTTTTCGTTTATTTCACAGTTTTCACTGCGACTATAGTGCCGTTAATGTCTTCGCTTGTATTCATCTTTCCCACCCTTTTTTAAAACAAATAGATTCTATACTTTTTTACATTCATGTCTTCATCATTTGTGCGTAATTGTGACGTACAACTAACGATCTATCTAAACAAATCTAACTTACCGCGATGCGTCTCGCCACGCGAAGCTAGCTGTCGCGCTTACAGTTATTAATAGAGCGCGAGATACCACTAAAATAATTTAAAAATTAAAATTTGAATTAAGAAAATGTATATCACAAACATAATTTACTGATTTTTTTAATGTTGAAATTGTCAAAAAAAAATTTGCGGACTTATTTTTTTTTTTTTAACAGAATTTTACGGACTGGCAATTTTACAACTAATCTTTACGGACTGTCCGTAAATTTACGGACGGTTGGCAACCCTGGTGGGGAGGGTGGGATCCCGCGAGGGAACAAAGTAAAAACCCTCTCGTCCAATTCTCCAAAAACAAAATCGCCTATCATAGAATTAGAATACTTTGTTAGCTGGAGAAATTCGTAAACAAGTCGTGGAGGATAATACAAAGGAGAGCAGCTGTTTCTCTGGCTTATCAATGACAGCAGCTGTTTCTATGGCCTACCAATGACAGCAGCTGTTTCTCTGGCCTACCAATGACAGCAGCTGTTTCTCTGGCCTACCAATGACAGCAACTGTTTCTATGGCCTACCAATGACAGCAGCTGTTTCTATGGCCTACCAATGACAGCAGCTGTTTTCCATGGCCTACCAATGACAGCAGCTGTTTTCTCTGGCCTACCAATGAAAGCAGCTGTTTCTATGGCCTACCAATGACAGTAGCTGTTTCTCTGGCCTACCAATGACAGCAGCTGTTTCTCTGGCCTACCAATGACAGCAGCTGTTTCTCTGGCCTACCAATGACAGCAGCTGTTTTCATGGCCTGCCAATGACAGCAGCTGTTTCTATGGCCTATCAATGACAGCAGCTGTTTCTCTGGCCTACCAATGACAGCAGCGGTTTCTCTGGCCTACCAATGACAGCAGCTGTTTTCATGGCCTGCCAATGACAGCAGCTGTTTCTATGGCCTACCAATGACAGCAGCTGTTTCTATGGCCTACCAATGACAGCAGCTGTTTCTCTTGCCTACCAATGACAGCAGCTGTTTCTCTGGCCTATCAATGACAGCAGTTCTTTCTCTGGCCTACTAATGACAGCAACTGTTTCTATGGCCTACCAATGACAGCAGTTGTTTCTATGGCCTACCAATGACAGCAGCTGTTTCTATGGCCTACCAATGACAGCAGCTGTTTCTATGGCCTATCAACTGTCACTAAAAACTAACAAATTTTATCTAAGTTTGAGATGACTGAATCCTTTTAAAACCCTGACCCTGGGAAATGGTTCTGTGGACCTTTAGACCTTATTATATTTGTATATAATTAATTCAAAACCTAAAGCCAACCTCGAAGCTCAATGTGCGAAGATGGTCGACTTGCCGTGAAAACAAGAAAGTGACCGTGAGTCTGCAGACCCGTCATCCGATGTCAACGTCTGAGGCGAATGGTGTCAAATATCTGAAGTGGTACGATCTTCCTTTATACTGCAGCGACTACAATTCAAGCGAGCTCATGAGGAACTGATCCATTCCGAGAGATAATTTAACAGTTCATGCTTAAATAAGTGACACGCATTGGGAGTATTCCTTGGTTGCATTTACAGAGCGATGGTTGAGGTGTAGACACCGACACCAGAGTACGGTGAATACTGATCTCTGCTCTAGCAATTTTATACTCCAAGAGGCTTGGCCAGGAGGTCGGCAACCTGCGGCTTGCGAGCCGCATGTGGCTCTTTCGATTTCAAGATGCAGCTCTGCTTGTTCTGTGCGCAAATATTAATAACTGTATTATTTTATTTTCAAAACTCGCGTTTGAAGCTTCCTTAAATAAAATGAGAAATTTGTAAATTTTAGCTTTTTGGCTCTACCGTCTCAAAAGGTGGGCGACCCCCTAGGGTAGACCATAACAGGGACTCGAACTGCCGACATTGCAGCCTAGCTCATGAAACAGTGGTGCATCTGTTGACTTAATTCATTCCCCGCGCTGATCTACGCTCAGATAATGTTGTATGGTCAGCATATCAAGCATGTCGTTCAGATGTAAGTCAAAGCTTTAAGAGAAAAAATATATTGCTCTCCAGAATATGAGGCCGTGAGTTTAATCTGTGTGCACAGTTCTCACCGCATGTCTCATCACGTTGGTATGAAAACCTATTTTTAATTTAAATGTTGGCAGCTATAAAGTAAAAGTGGAATGATTGTGAAAAAGAGAAATATAAAAAAAAAATAAAAAACTTCACAATTATATCATAGAGTTTGTATTTTATTTAATTTGTTTAATGACCTGACCATTATAATTTTTTTTAAATTCTTTTCGCAGTTGCTGAAGGCATTTTAATACAAGACGTGCAAGAATTTTTAATTTAAAACTCAAAGTTGACTAGATCTTTATGAACATAAACCAAATACATCACTTTGAGAATCATTGTTACAGATTTTGGAATAATTGAAGCAATAGGAAACCTAAATCCATGAGATGAATTTCGCATTTTTGACTCGTGGACATGCAAACCACGTGATCTTGTGACAGACACAGCTTTAACCTCGGCGTTTCCTCGGACATCTGTGGATATAAGTCGTCAAATAAGTTTTGTGGGTTTTTTGTTCTGTTATTTTGTTGTTGTTTTTAAATAACTGATTTCTAGAATTTAAGAACACGTGTGATGTTAGATTTGAGCTGGGTGAAACTTAAAAGCAATTTTGAAAGTCTATAAATGTAAATAATGTTTGATGTACGGGCGAAACTTTTGAGCTGGGGGTAGTACTACGTTTAGGACTAAGTGAAGTATAATAATAATTATTAATTTTAGACCTAATTGAAGTGGTGATGTAAGTTTATAGGTAAATTAAGTATAGTATAATTATTAATGTTAGACCTAATTGAAGTGGTGATTTAAGTTTATAGGTAAATTAAGTATAGTATAATTATTAATGTTAGACCTAATTGAAGTGGTGATGTAAGTTTAGAGCCAAATAATGAAAGCTTCAAACTAAATGAAGTGAAAATATAAGTTTGGAACTTAATAATGCAAGCTTCGAGCTAAATGAAGTGGAAATGTAGGCTTTGATTAACAACATGTCAAGCGACAATGATGAAAGAATCAATGAAATAAGCTTTTTTTGTTGTTGTTGTTTTGTTTTTTGTTTTGTTTTTTGTTGTACCCAAGGCAGCGGGTTAAACCTTTGGACCATAAAATTTAGGTCCTGAAACAGCGATGACTTACTCGCAACACGCCAGACCAATGTCATCCTCGCACACGCACTCGTAGCACGCGCCCTGTTTCTTGGCAATGATAAAATCTCCTTTGGCCATGAAGGGTGGGTCCATTCCGGTGGGGCAGAATTCTACCGTGCGGCCTTCAGATACTGTGGACATAGAGACATTCAATTTACTATCAAATTCTCTACATACTATGAAATATTCTAGTACTAGATCAGAAGTGTCACTAGGTGGTGGGGACAGAAAGAGGTGACACAAGGCGCAAAATTATCTGTATTCCCGTCGTTCGACACGGACAGACTGGGATAATGTCTATGGCAGGGGTGCGCAACCTTTGGGCCCTTGACGGCGGCATTAAAAGAAATTACTTTTTGCTACGGCCGCCAAAAAAATTTTCTCTGAAAAAGGGACCTTTCAGATTAAAAAATTTACCTTTCGTAATAGTCAACGCGACATAATAATGACGTCATCATATTGTCTTGTATGCAAACTCAGTGCTTCATTACAAACAAAAACATTTCAATCGATATTTTCTTATCTATTTACTACATTGAAGATTGTCATACATACCTAACAGTGTCCTAACATCATGTCACAAACGTACAGATTGAGTATATTATTAAGCGGCATTAATACACTGAGAACTCAATCATCGGATAAATGATAAGCTGCTTCACTGACACTGTCCATGTAACGTAGCAGTCCATAGTCTAGAAAATAGTGGCCGCCACAAGCTGTTGATGTCTTGTTTATTACAACTAGTCTATTCATGCAATAGACTAATGGAGAGTGTGAGAAGTTATGACTAATGATCAAGACTATCTTTTTACATAATTCACGTAAACGACCATGTGCAAATGAGGATGACGAATGACCCCCGCTGGTGTAGAAAGATCATAGTGGGCAAGCGGAGTGGGAGGAAAAGAAAAAAGGTGGGGAAAATCAGTTTATGGTTGGCAAGGGATGGTAGTAAAGGGTGGGGGGATGAGCAAGCCTGCGGCGCATGCTACGCCGCGGGTCATATTGTTACTATTACATGGTGGACAAATTCAGCGATGACGATGGATTGGACATACGCTAAGAAAACCTGCCTCCAATACAACAAGGCTAGTCATGAAATTGGAACCCCCAGGGTCAGCGAGAAAGAGGCCGTCCTAGAAACACTTGGCGGGCAAAGATTTGGAGGCAGACATCAAGAGAAAATGGCCATGACTGGATGGTGTTGGAGAGGCTGGCCCATGATAAGGATGTCTGTAGGAGGTCGTTGCCCTTGGAAGGACAGCAGACGGAGTTTATAATTTGCGGCTGCTCCTCGAGGACGAAAAGACTCAACAACAACAACTTGTAAAACAATATTTACGATTTTAACAAGCAAATTTATTAATAATAATAAATATGGGACACTTGATAAAAAGGGGCATTTTAAGAGGAAGAAATTAGTCTCTATATAAAATTCTCATCATGGTCCAACCATGCCAGTCACCAAACAAGTAGCAAGCTGTCTGACCCCACCAACAATCAGATTGCAAGAAAAGGTAGTGCACAGCGTGGGAGGGTCATCAAGACCAACAATTGAGGTCAATTACTATGAATTGAGGTCAATTACTATGTCCTTTCAGAACAGCAAAATAACATGTATTTTGTAGTTGAGTGGTTATTACATTCGCCTAACACACGGAGGTCGTAGGTTCAATCCTCAGCTAAAACATTAGTATTTTAATTTTTTTAAATGTTTGTGTTTGTGCCCCTTAATTTTCCACTTTCTTTTCGAACATGACTTCAGGGTTGCCAACCGTCCGTAAATTTAAGGACAGTCCGTAAAGATTTGTCGTAAAATTAACTGTCCGTAAAATTCCGTTAAAAAAAATAAGACGTATATTTAAAAAAAGAAAAAACATGGAATCTCAACGTTTAAAAAATCAGAAAAATCATTTTGGTTATATCTATTATTCTTGATTCAAATTTTAATTTTTATATCAATTCTTTTAGTGGTATCCTGCGCTTTATTACTAAACTGTAAGCGCTTTCTTGACAGCTGGAAAGTACAAACTTTAAATCACGCGATAAATTCATTGGTCATCAAACTAAACTACAGCTGTTAAACGTAGATGATCCATCGACTGTTGAAAAGTTTATGCTGCTTTTCTTGCATTTTATACCAATGCAGTCGGTGCAATCAAGAAAAGAATGCTTATTAGCAACAGAGTGCTGAAGCTCAAGTCAGTACTAAAACCCACTAACAGAATATTGGTGGAACAGTCTGAAATTTGGGAACTGGCACAGCTTTTCCAAAAAGTGTGTCTCCTGCAGATTTTGATTGTTTAGATGCCAAGTTTATTGATTACCAAGTTACGGATTTAAGGAACGTCAAGGCCGACTGAGGTTATGGAGTTTCCTGGCATCAAATAGGACAAATGACTAGAAATTTCTAAAAACAAAGAGTACAGATTTCCGCTACTTTCGAAGTTTGCACAAACAATGCTGGCGCTTGCACATGGAACAGTAAAAGTAGAACGCGTTTTTTTCTGCTGTTCGTTTATTGAAAACCAACTTGTGAAACAAATTGTATACTCCATTGTTGGAAAGTTTACTTGGTGATGTAGTTTGTGTCTGTTCATCCTCCCTTTCTTTGCAATATTTATGAGTGACTCTGCGGCGTATGCTACGCCGCAGGCATCTAGTTTATTATATAATGCTAAAATATTTCAGCATATAATAATATTTTGGGTTTTTTTTTAAAATAGATAGACTCTTCGTTATTCCATGTATGTTTTACATTCTTATGTCCAGTTGAACAAAACCAATTTAGGATTGTTTTTGAAATGTACACCATCGACACTGTCCACATCCTTATTGTTAGACATTTTCTGCGGAGTTTTTGCTCTATGACTCAGTGGTGCGCAAACTACGGTCCGAGGAATGCATGAGGCCCTCGGCTGAGTTTACTTGTGGCCCGCGGAAGCCTGCAGCAATATCGAAAAAAAAAAGGAATAAACTTATGTGAAAGTGTAGCTGTTTGTACTTGAACTGAAGCTGATTTTTTTAAAGATGTGACGCCTTGACGTTTCCTTACTAATGCAACACTCACTCTGAAGAATTAGCCCAACAATGCTCCGTGTCTTTCTGCCAGTTAACGCAGTTTTCTGTGTTCTCAAGTGTCTGTGTGCCAGTTTTATTATTAGCACTATAGCTATGCGAATTTTTCTGTGTGCACCATTGTGTGCACGCTGTTATAACGATCTGTTCAGTCACCCCTTAAACCAGACCGCCCCTTCTAACAACAGTACACCGTCAATTATCATCTCTGTGTTATTCCATTTCCTTGCTTGGCCGGGCGACGGTAGCCGTGGGGGGGGGGCGCTGGAACGGGCGTCTTTGATTGGCTCACATCTTATAATTGCGCATCTATAGAGTCTGCTGGGGCGTGAAATGATTGGTTCAATAATTGCTTCATTAGCAAATCCCGACCATTATCTCGTTGGGGTGGAAGGGGGGGTCCTTGTTGCTTTTGACAATGGATACAAGTAAACTAACAGTTACAAATTGTGCAGTAAAGATTGTTGTTGTTGTTTTTTCGATTTGTCTCGTTTGCAAGAAACTGTCGCGTATGACTCATTTATCCACGCCGATATTTTGGTACACCCCCTCCACATCCACCCCTCCACACGGAATCAAATGTTTCGTTTGTTGGTCTGACGATCAATAATTTGTCTCAGAAAATGAGACGTGGTTTAATTTTTACATTTACTGTAATTAGGGTCATTAAATAGATTTAACATTATTGAAATTTTAAATTAGAATTCAATTAAATGTAAAACATGTGGCGAACTTTGCTTGTCATGTTGGAGACGCTAAAATCATTTTATAAATTAAGTCAGCGAACGAAAAAAATGAAGTTTTTGTTCGTCCTTCGAGTGTCAATATTGGGAAGAGATGCATTGAGACTTTATATGGTCGACGGGGTCCAGTGAATGGAGCAGGATGTTCTGGTTAGGTTAGGATGTGGTGGATAGGTTAGGATGTGGTGGATAAGGTAGGATGTGGTGGATAGGTTTGGATGTGGTGGATATGTTAGGATGTGGTGGATAGGGCAGGATGTGGTGGATAGGTTAGGATGTGGTGGATAGGTTAGGATGTGGTGGATAGGTTATGGATAGGGCAGGATGTGGNCAATAATAATTGTAGCTTACTTACTTGTAGAATTAGGTTCGTCAGCAATTTCAAGCCACTACTGATACTGTGATAACACTTCGACGACATTGTTGAGAGGAGTGTGGGCTCATGAACTTCAGAATTTAATTTGTCAATATCCATAATACAAATCAAAATGATTTTAGTTTAAAATGGAAACCTACTGTTTTATATGTTGAAAATCATGCATGAAAGCCAAATCTTATTTATTAAATGATTATTTACACACATAAAATGAGTCGAAGTGGCACAAATTTCCGCCATTTTGTTGACTTTTGAAAGCCAATTCGCGCGATGCGCTGGAAAAAAATCAAATTGTTCGCGCGTATACGCGCGTATACTGGCGTTTTTACGCTGCTAGTGTAACCACGCACTATATGTTATTGCATTTGTTTTTCGAGAGGTTTCAGATGCGCGACTAGATGAGCGAATTCGCGTGTAGTGTAACCACAGCCTAAAGCTAGCGATACCACCGGTAAAGATGCCATTGTTAGAAATGTGCTACTATAAGCAATGCCACTCTTAGAGAGATCTCAAAGCTAGAGATGCCAGTTTTTTTAAAAAAGATGCCACTGTTCTAAAAATAGAGATGCCATTTTTAGAAATGCCAATGTGAGAAATGTCTCTATTAGAAAGATGCCTAAGCTAGAGGTATCATTGTAAAGAGTTCCTAAGAAATGCCTACACTATGGGACAAGCCCCAGTTTGGTACTCAATTCTGAGAGATGATCTACTGTTAGAGATTAACCACTATTAAAATGCCGATATAGATGCCATGGTGAAAGTTGTCACTTTGAGAAATTCCACTGGGAGGGATAAGCCAGTTCTTAAGTTTTAAAAACAAAACAAAACCAAACAGATGATTATGATGTGTTGCTCAATTCTTCCACGCTCCTTCAACTCGCGTGATCTCCCTTTTGCTTGAGTTCTTCATTATAAATTCGCTGTCATCGTCCTAACCATGGATTTTCTGAATCACCTTGTCTTCTACTTGCGGTCTCTCCCCCCCCCCACACTTTTTCCTCACTCCAGCGCCCTTTACGGGCCTATAACCTCAGATCATCAAATAACAGGCTCTTTATTTGTCCCCTCCTGACGGCTCGTCACCCCATCAGTGTCTGACGAGACGGGACTTAGGATGGAGGGGGGAGGGACGGGCGGCATCTTTCCTTACCTCCCCCTAATTATGTTTTGATATCCCCTCATCTCTATCCGATCTTGTTGGTTTGTCTCCCAGCCCCCCAGTGTTTCGGCTTGACACTCTCTTCCCAACACCCCTCACCAACTGGGCCCGGGGCGCATTCAGTAGATAGCGCCCTACGTGTGACTACCGGCTTCTCGGATAGCCCCCCCCCCATCCTCCCCACACACCAAAACCTGTGAGAGACGGACAAGGAAGCAGCAGGGGGGCGAGCATTTTGTCGCCAAATGATGACCATTACAGGAACATTTTACTCGCTGAAGCCTCAAGACCAGATATCAAGTGGTCAGTTCGCATCACGTGATCGGGTTGTCTCGATGTGCGTCGTCTGACGGTTAAAAATAAAAGACCATAAATTATTAAAGATTGCGAAATATTGAGTTCCGACCCATTTTAACAGTGGTGTCGCTGTTACTCTTGGTTTCATTATATCACCCACCCCTTTTCTCTGCAAACACTAACAGTACTCGTGTGTTCTGAGACTTCATCCACACTGATAGAACCTGGAGTACTCGTGTGTTCTGAGACTTCATCCACACTGATAGAACCTGGAGTACTCGTGTGTTCTG
>MUZC01000724.1:326976-370107 GCA_002072015.1 Radix auricularia | reverse complement strand
CACACAGATAGAACCTGGAGTACTCGTGTGTTCTGGGACTTCATGCACACTGATAGAACCTGGAGTACTCGTGTGTTCTGGGACTTCATGCACACTGATAGATCATGGTTACAACCTGTGATCATGAGACTCAGGGGCGATGGACAAAATATTTGAAATTTCAATAAATCATCCGTGCTTAGGGCCCCCGCCTTCTAAGGGTCCCCCGTTTCTTTTTCTATTTGGAACTGACGTTTAATATTTGGATTTCAAAAGAGCCCCCATATCTCAAATAGATTAACAGAATCAGGGCCCCTCGGCACTTGACACTTTTGGGCCCCCTCTACCACATCGAAGCTATTATGGAAATTTATTATAAATCTTTTTGATAATGCAAGCAGGATTTTGAGCTTATATAAAGATTCTATGCACCACTGGGGCCTTAGACTGGCTGGGGCCCTACGGCAGGGCCTTGTAGGCCTAGGCAGAAATCCGGCCCTGCTTACGACCCCATCTAGTCTAAATCCGGCCTTGTAAAAAAATCGTTAAATATATGTTTATTGAATAAAGAGACTGTTTCTTTAATACTGTGATTTAGAGGATCTTCATAATTTTGAACGATTCGTTTAATGAAGTCCTATACTCAATCCTCCAGCAACGGAACTTATTAATTTGTCATTCATAACATACGGTATAAAAAAATTGAGACTTAAATGAACTATGTGTATTATTTGTTTAGAAATGTCTAAAAAGAAATCTAATGCATTAGAAGTCTACATTGTTCTGGCATCGAGCAGCATGACATGGCATTTAATATAATTACCTTGTGTTGTCTAGAGAATGTTAGAATTTCCAATAATTTTTCTAATGGCTTAGTAGCGTCTGAACAAGCAAAAGTACTTGCGTTCTTATTGTATCCAGAAGATTACCAAAGATTGTGGAAAATGTGTCGAACAATCTATATAAATGTGAAACTTAAGAAATGTACTTGCAGCATGAATAGAGTCGTATCTTATCTTAAATATACAGACGCTCCTTCTATGCAGAAGATAATTGCGTCCACAGACCATGAGAGATGATCTGTTGGCAAGTGATGCAGCGGTCACAGGCCACGGCTATAGGGGTTCCACGCATTACCCCAGCCGCCTAACTATTGTCTAGTTAGGTACCCATTCAGAGCTGGGTGACTCGGGGACTCCTCAGGCCCCGAGAACAAATCCTCATCTTCGTGTGGATTCGAACTCGTGACCATCAGTATGACAGTCGAGAGCGCTACCTCTCGACCACCACGTCCCACATTATTTACGTTCAATTTTTAAAACCACTGCTAGTAAATAATGGAATAATGGAATTCATTATGGTTCATAGAAGAGAACAAGATTCAGTCTCTTAATGGCACGGATATTTGGTGTTCCCTCTCCGTTGGGATTACGCATTTTAGGACCATTTACTTAACTCCAGAAATATCTATTTTATGAACATATAATCGGGATAATCTACTTTCTGATCATCTCTACTTTAAGATAATCTAGTACTATATCATTTACTTAAATATTCTAATTTACAATCCTTTACTTCAAAAACATCTGCTTTAGGACAATCTGCTTCAGGATAATCTTCTTTCAGATCATCTACTTTAAGATAATCTACTTTAAAATCATATACTTAAACACATGTTTCAAAGATCATAATCACCGGAGGTTTTCTTTACTTTAACAGAGGATACAGTCTCAAGTGGAAAAAATAATAGACGAACAAAATACTTTAAATACTTCATCGAAGCCATATGGCGATTTCGTCATTCTTCTGGGCATTCCTCCCTTCGTTTTCTATTTAGTACGCTTCAAATAACACGAGAACCACTCCTTTCTCTCCCCCCCCCTCTCGTGGGAGCATCGCCGTGGATGGCCCACAGTTGTTGGCCACTGCCACAAATCAGATCGATCTTTAGTTCTCGCATTCCCATGCAGGCTCAAGGTTTGATAAGACATCTAGATCATAGTGGTGACCTCAAATTTATGTGCTGTCTTCGCTGTCTAGGCCTTGGCTTTATACTCTTACACCTCTTTCAAGCCAATAACTTAGGAAGTATGTATAAGTTCAAACAAATACGCACATAGTACACTTCACACATTCAGCATTTTAACCTAATGAGATCATCATGGGAAGTAAACAAAATGAGGGGTGAGACTGCAATCGGGCTTATAAAAAAGTAAATGGAAAAGACGTAAACAAGGGAAGGGTTATCCTGACAGGACGTAACAAAACAGCGAACGTTTCGGCAAAGAGCCTTTTCCAACGGAGATACAATACACAAATAAAACAGATATAAAAAATAAAAACGTAGCATCGGTGAAATTGACTATTTGGATTTCAGCACAGCTAAGTTTTTATTTTTTATATCTGTTTTATTTGTGTATTGTATGTCCGTTGGAAAAGGGTCTTTTCCTAAACGTTCGCTGTTTTGTTACGCCCTGTCAAGCTAACCCTTACCTCATCATGGAAAGCAGAAGTGCATTCGACAACATCAAATTTTATTTATCTCTCCTCTTGCCGCCACGAAAATTCCCCAATCATCAACTTTTCTAATTCGCATCCTTCATCACTCCCAATCTTGTAGATGCATCTGTCTTAATCTACCACAATAATTTGTAATTCTGACGACCCAACCCAATTCATAACTAATAGTGGTGGACGTCCCCCCCCCCCAGATCATCCCAGGAAGCTGATAACCTGTCAACATAATCGTCATCTGGTCTTCATGACCCGCCTCGGAGGCTTGAATGGCGGCGTCTGCACACAGGACAAGCATAAAGATACCCAAATTCAGGCATACGTACTTAATTTCATCTTCCCCCTAAAGGGGCTATAGACTGATCTTAAATTAGTAACCTTACCACTGACAGAAACAAGACGTTGCCAACGAGAACTGTTTTTGAGTTGTGACAAAATTTATAAGTACAATGATTGACAGTGTAATATATTTCTGAGAAGAAATTATGTCTTTCCTTGTTCATCCGTATGAGAAATATACCGAACCGGGAGCCCGTCACCGGGTATTACCAGAGCTGAGATGGGTGAACATAGCAAAGATTAGCAACTACCAACATTACCAGAGCTGAGATGGGTGAACATAGCAAAGATTAGAAACTACCAACATTACCAGAGCTGAGATGGGTGAACATAGCAAAGATTAGCAACTACCAACATTACCAGAGCTGAGATGGGTGAACATAGCAAAGATTAGCAACTACCAGATTAGCAACTACCAACATTACCAGAGCTGAGATGGGTGAACATAGCAAAGATTAGCAACTACCAACATTACCAGAGCTGAGATGGGTGAACATAGCAAAGATTAGCAACTACCAACCAAAATATTTCGGACTTGGTTTTGGTTCCCAATCAAATCAGATGATCTTCAAACCAGAACAAGTGAGAATTGAGGCGGCACTCTAACTGTGCGATTATCAGAAGACTAAGCCGCACCACGCCCCTTGGTAAATTCCACCTCAACCAGTAATCCGACTTTTAAATGCACCCCTTCCCTCGCCCCCAACCACGTTTACCTCATTGGTTGGAACCCACCCCACCCATCAACCTTTTCGCTCCCATTGGAACGCAAGAGCTCCTTTAAAATACCATCGTTTTTTTAACATCGTGGAGCATTATAAGAAATGAGGGGAGGGGGTGATGAAATATAAAGTTGGGGAGTTAAGGTTACACTCGCCATTTAAATACTTGTGACGCCGCGGGTCATCCTTATTGGGGGCTCGCGCCATTCAGTTCCTTGGCCAGCCCCCCACGGCCCAAGGGGCTAGGACCGCTCTTGTCTTTCAATGCCACCGACGACGATTATGTTTGCAAACTGCGGCTACATGAACAAATTGCCGAGCCGGGGAGGGGGGAGCACAATGGCGGGGAGTTATCAGTGTCGCGGGTGATAACTCACTTGCCTGAACACGATCTATGCCGAGTGATCACGCTTGAGTTGCCCGTCTCAATAACCCGGATAAAACACTACCGGGCTTCGCGCGAATTAAAAGACACAGACCGGAAAATTGCCGCAACAATTATTATTATTTTTTTTCCTTCTCTACTTGTCTCCGCCCGTGGAGTCCCGAGAAGGCAGAGTTCGTTTCTTATAGACTTCAAGAAATAGATTACTATTCTATAGAATTGAAATCAGTTAAATGTTCCAACATTTGTTTAATCATTCTCGGTTATTAAAATAGATTCGAGTAAGACTAGGATTCGTTTTATATTTTAGTCTGATTTTCTCTAAAAACTGTATTTCAGGTGTTTTGAGACTATCTTCAGGTTGGGGTATGCTGTATATAGTTTTAGAAATTCGGATATTCTTCTTCTTCTTATTATTATTAGAGCAGCAAAAGTGGTATGCAGGCAGAAACCTAAGGGGCACACAACTCACTTGTCCCCCCCCCCAGGCTGAAATGGATCGACTATGTAGAGAAGGATTTACACCAGTTGGGGATTCGCCCATGGAGGCAGAAAACCGCGGATCGTTTCAAGTGGAAGAATGTAGTCGAGCAGGCCAGAGGCCTACATGGGCTGCAGTGCCACTGATGATGATGACTATTATTATCGTTTTGATTATTTTCCTTATTTAAACTATTTCTCTGCTGTAGAAATTTGTATGATTATGATGGCATATTTTCACATAATGTACATGCTAGAATAGTGTCCCTTACGTGCTTTATGTTGTCCCTTACATTCTGGTAGGTTGTCACTTACATGCTGTTACGTTGTCACTGACATGGTAATGAGTTGTTAATTTCAATCTGGAACCATGAGGATTGTATGCTGACATGTTGTCAGCTCATACTGAAAACATATTGACAAAAAGTGACAAATAATGACACACGCTGGCACATACTGACGCATACTAAAACACACACTGACAAATGACACACTGAAAAATGACATATACTGACAACTGACACATACTGACTACTACTGCCTTAATGCCACATCGTTCAATCACTTTGGTGTGAGGACCAAATAGCACCAATGATTCTTTTGCAGTTCTTACATGCTTCATGTTCCTTGAAATTCTAGTGAAAATAATCAACACAACACAGACAGCTAACGACCTTCTGGTACAACGTCCCCTCACGTGCCTTATGGTCATCGTGTCCACTACAAACTCTAGCAGATGGTCCTCTAGGAGGGTCATGGATAGCCAGGGCCTCGGGGTGTAAAGTTAGACTGACCCCCCGTAATGACGAATGGGATCAAACGTCCAAAAATAGCCTTTCCAATAGCAGACTGTTGGATCCGTCCTCTCCCACAAAGTTTAATAAGGAGCATCGTGGCTGTGTTCATCGACGGTTGTTTATTATTCTGGGAGGGTGAGGGGAGTGACAGGGACAGTAGAGCATATTGTGTGCACTTGTTAAGGTTTTTGGTTTTATTCGTGCAGTTTTTATTTAAAGCATTTCTCATCCCGGCAGCAAAATCTCAACATGCATCACAGAAATTATAATCCGACAGCAAATTTTTAACGCAATTTCGTTTATATTATATTTGAAATGTCTTTGCTATCTGTTCGAGCTTGCACAAACAACTCCACCTGAACCATAATACATAGAGGGTTCCAGCCTTTTGCAAATAAGTTAAGGATGTCCCTAGGATGTGCAACGGCCACAAAAAAATATTGAAATATTAACTGGATTTCCTGGAAAAAAAAATAGCATCGTAAAAACCCCGAAAAATAGTATTTTGTCAATTTCTCACCAATTATAACATCTATCTTTTAAAACAAACGCCAAACGATAGCTAATAATATTCAAAACAATGTTGGATAAGGAATTCTTGACAAATCACTTTTCGTTCGACTCCCGTAATTTTAGCAGCGATTTGTAAATAGCAACTGTTTACTTTCAGAATTATTGATTTGAAATTATTTTTAATGTAATCTAGAAAGGGGTTTTCCCGCTTTGTGAATGCTAATGTTAGATTGTTGCGTGGTGCGCATTATATTGACACATTATTGGTGAGATGTAGTGGGAGGAGATATGACGTCAGTTTAAAAAAAAAAACTTTTAAGAATTACTGATTTGAAGTCACTTTTAATGTACATTTGAATTACCTTGAATTACAAAATATTAAACATTCTTTGTTAGAAATTGCCTTTAAATACTCATTCGAGTTTTTATTACTTGTTTTTAGTAGTATACATACAAAAACATAATATTTTTCTTATATAGGTCATTTGTGCTGAAAAATATGTGAACTGTTTTAATCAGAGGAACAACTTACTTAGTAGCAGAAGTTTGGAACTTAACAACAGAACCATTAATTTTTTTTTTATTAAAAAAAAAAGCAACCACTGATTCGTCGGTTTGTCTAAAATGTTGACCCCATGGGTCGATAAGCTTGACCAAAGGAAGGACATGGGAGAGAACCTCTATGAAATAAACCAAGAAATAACAAGGCTGATAATTGTCAAGGAAAACCGGGCAATCATTATTGTTCACGGGCAACTACTCCCTAACAAATCCCGGGACAAGGGGCGCAACTGCTACCAGACTCATAATGACCAGCATGATTTCTGTTGGGGTGGCTCGCGGCGCCGGCGGTGGGGCCCATGTCAGGGGCGTTGGAGAAAAGTGGCCTCATCAGTGTGCGGCCATCTCTGTGTTAGTTGGCCCCGGAGATTTGAATCAATTAACCTTTTAACAGGCCCATAAAGCATCCAGCGGTTCTGTGCCTGTTAACAAACTGGACAAACCCTGACCACTGGGCAGGCACTCGGGTCTTATCTGTCCCATTGTTAGGATAACCGGTTAGTTTTAAAAAATGATTTGTATTGTAGTTCATACAATAATATATGCAAAAATTATAAAATATAAATTTCAGTTATTGTTTTTCTTTTAAAAAAAATGTATGTATGTATATATATATAAATATATAAAATTATATAAATAACTTTTTTACGCAAAGAAAAATAATAGATAACTTATTTTAATTACAAAATATTTACTGCGCACTATAACACAACAATTATAATTCCAAGACTAGGAAATTAACAACTAGGAAACTGTTCTGTAATTAGCTCATTAGGTATTAACAGTATAGAAAATAAAATCTGAACAATTTTCGTCAGATAGAATTTTAAGGAATACATCCTTGTGTTAGCCCAATGCATACCAATCACTTCATTAAATTGTCTGGAATGAGATCGATTAAATGTTAACGAAAATAAAACCAAATCCAAAATCTCACTGACGGATAGGCAGTTAGATCATTTAGATCCCAAATGGTTATCGTGAGTTCGAGGAAGTGTCCATCAACCAAAATTATATATATATAAAAATAATTTTTTAAAATAAAAATTAGAAAGTAATAATGACACAATATATTTTTATGTTTAAAAAATAAATGCTTCATTTTTATAGTACAATTGAAGTTTTCTGTGTTTTTTTTTCCCCACTCATGACTCAATATTCCAAGGAGATGTTCATGGAAATAATGGAGCATTGTAGAGCGTATCAATATTTACAGCCATGTGACGCTCAATAACCAAAATAGCAATAGATTTAGACAATTTTGGTGTATTCGTGATTGATCTAAATTAATATTTCATGTACTTAACCAACATACATATTTGCTCCCAGCACCAAAAATTTGCTTTTGTCGTTCTTTGATTGGAAGGTTCGATTAAAAGTAGGTAGTGTCCACATAGAATTTTATCACATTCAAATGACCAAGCATCCTTTAAATATTCCATTTATTTCTCTCTGAGCATCTCAGCTAAGGATTTTTTTTTTTGTAGCTTTATGTTTGTAAATAATTTCAAGCATCTGTGATATCACTTCAAAAATTTAAAAAAAAGTGTTCTTGTGACTCTCAAATTTCCTGCGTCTGTACGTGCTTTGAGCTTTTAGTCTGTCTCTGTCAGTTTTCTATAGCTTTCAAAACAACCTCAAAATGGCTCCATGGTATATTCACTGTGTAGTATCCTAAAGTATGTTAAATGTTCTGTCTATAATAGATGCAATACTTATATTTGCTAACGGTGTATGGACATGGAAAAGAATGAATAGAAAAATTTCTATTGTACTAAAATAGTTAGAGAGTTTGTTTCATTTGGCTTATTATGTAATTAAATTAATGAACTGACTGAGCTAATTTTTTATTATTATTTTTTTTCATTTTTCTTAAAATCCTGTAGACCTATACTTTCCAGGCATAAAGAGTACCAACACAAGTCGGTCCATTATTTTAAGATCAGCATTTCAGAAATGTACGAAGCAGGTACACTTTTGCTTCAATAAAATCTTTGAAAGGTTCTTCAACTTCTGCTTTTTTAAAGTTTCAATCTTTACATTTCACACATAGGGATTTGTTTGATCTTTATGTGAAATATACAAAGAGCTTTCGAAAGACAATGGAATAACATTTGATATTTTGTTCCTGAAGAAAGATTATCTTTTTTAACCTTATCTCTTAAAATTGTTGTGAGCTCAGGTTGAATTTTAAATGACAAGTTGCTTTTTAAACCTCTTTTCCCACGATGTTCTCGGAGCGCTTGAACGTACTTTCAAAGCAAGCAAGGACATCGATTCCAGAATATTGCACAGTATTGCTCTCTCTTTAAACGCAAAAAGTCACAATTAATTTTGCAAGGATTTAATAATGTCAAACAATTAACTTATTATTGTTCTTAATTAATAGTACATTGTTTTTTTTCTTCAGATTTCTGATTCCTTCCTTCCGTTTGCATTTAAAAAAAAAAAAAAACAAAAAAAAAACAAAAAAAAAAACAACAACAACAACAACAAAACCTCTGGTAATGTTGGGAACATGTTCATGAGTGGCTACTTTTTTTTATTTATTTATGTGTGCCAAGTTCTAATTCCATTCGATAAACAAAAAAAAAGTTAATTATTATTGTTTAAGCCACTATACAAAAGACAATAACATTAAAATAAGGATTCTTCGATAAAATAAATCATGTAAATGTAAGTGGGCCAATCCCCTCCCCCACCTGTATTTTACTTAAGTTAAAATCAGACTTGAATCGGTGTGCTAGCACATTATTGTCATCCCTTATTTTTTTTTATAGCCGAGTAGCATTGGTATGAGAAGATTTTAGATTCATAATGAAGTTTGAAATTTTGGCATTTAAAACGCTCTCGTATTTTAATATAGCTTCTTCGTTTTTAAAATTATTTTTCTTGGCTTTTCTTTTATTGTATTAAAATTTATTTGAAAGTTTTAATAATTAGCTAAATAACAACGGGGAATTAGCCACCCCCCCCCCCCCCCAAGTATTTGCTGCTCGGAGCATTCGATTCCTCATATTTCATAATGATAGGGGAAAATACGTTGTGCTTTTACAACAGAAGTGCCGGTCAAATTTAAAGAATAAACTAAGTATCACGACATCAGTGTCAAGTTCTGATACTACTTAAACCTCTTTGTTTTCAGTTCAGAGGTATTAGTAGCAGAATAATTTATATCTAATAAGAAGTTTGAGGTTTTGGCAGTTAACGTTCACATGCTTTAGGACCGTTCGCTTATTTCGTTTATTCATTTCTTATTTGTCTTATTTCGATGAAAAATAAAAGTCCACTTTCTTATAAAATTTTAAATTATAGAAACTAAATTGAGACTAGGAATTTGCCGCCCCTGATAAAGTGCCACCCGGGGCATTTGCCCCATTGTCCCCCCTCGCTACGCCACTGATTTCATATAAAATCTGCATTAAAATGAACGTGGTATACAAAAAGAAAAGCACAGTTAGTAGAAGAGTGAGACAACATAATATATATAAATATAATAGCTTTAGGGAAAGTTAAAAGCCAAACGCAGCCCATCAGCTGGTAGGGTAATGGCCATCAAGTGTAATACATTATATTTTGAATTCATGCATCGAATTTTGTGTAAGGATTATATTTAAAAATTAAAGCCTAACGGGGCGCTGAGCAGTAAGAAATTAGAAACAGAGCAACGTTGTGATGGCTTAATATTTTAAAAAAAATATTTGTAAAAAAAATGTGTGTTTGGGGGTGGTGGGTGGGTAGGGGTCGGGGCTTTTGTTGTAATTCAGTTTTCTTACTATATTTAAAATGTGTAATTTAACTTCAGTCGGTCGAGGTGGTGGACGTTTTGTAAATTATGGAAGAATCGGAGAAAAATAAGCAGAACATAAAGTATAGTCACTGTGTTTTCTATGATATAATATATACAGAATACCTAAAAAAACGGCACATTTCCAGTAACTAATCTATTTATTCTGCATTACCAGTGACGATCTATTGAACGGATTACATCTTCCGTTGTTAAAGACTGATTCGATTTTAATATCTTTACTTCAGATGCAGAAAACATTTGTTTTTGAAATAGAAAAGGTGAGAGGGCTTTAACTGTCAAGTTTTTTAAAAGTGAAATTACATTATTTTATCATTGTCTAACAACAAACACACACAAGAAAGCAGGTCTCACCCCGGAGACAACAATAAACCGGCAGATGGCGCTGGTGGTCCGGGGTATGACGTCTCTGACGACGCGCGGACAGAAGACCCTCGAGATCGCCCCGGTAAAGAGAGCAGCCCCAAGATGGCGTGAATGCCTCGTGTCGATACATTGTCAAACGACATTTTGCTCTACTCTCCACTCCCCCCCGCCCTACTCACAACACTCGTATATTGTTGTCCGACGGAAATCCCCGCCCTCCACCCGCCTCTGTTACCGTGCGTGTGTGTGGTGTTGTCGCTGCGTTTGTTCATTTCAGATAAACACTCCAGCGCGCTGTCAGAAAATTAACTTTATAGCCGAAAATTTAATTTAACGCGGGGGAAGCTAAGATACAAGGCGCCCCGCAGGGGTGGCGGCGGAGGAGGAGAAGGGGGCGACTCGGACCAGCAGCGTGACTTCTGAATACGCAGTTGATTACATCTTGAAGTGTGTATTTTCTAGTCGTTTTGTTCGCCCCGTGATCCGTTTTTTTGCCCCGTCTTCTTCCATCGACGGGGCCTCGTCTGTTGTCCTGTTGTGTTCCTCTCACGGGTAATTTAGGATTATGCGAGTCGGCTTGAAAAAAAAAAAGTCCCGTGTCTTGGGTCTGTGGCAGTGAGCAGGCATCGAGTGTGGATGGGTGCCGTGGGTTTCAGAAGTGTTTCATTTATTTGACCGTTATAAAGTCATCCAACTTTCGCCTCTGGTGGCACAATCCAGAGGCAGATGTTTTCGTAAGAAAGGATCTCATAACCTCTCCACCCCACCCCGCACACGCTGTAACCCCCCCTCCCCCCGTCATTTTGTCTTGCAGGCGAGTTTTGTTTCCTTTCCCTGTCAACAGGGATCGCTTCGATCAAATTGTTACGTCTTTTTTGTTGCTTTCTCAAGTCGAGTTTTATTATTATTATTGGATTATTTGTCACTCAGAAATCTGCCCTTTCACCCCAGAGCCGCGTCACAAATCCATGGCTTCGACTCGCATCTTTGTTATTATGTTACCCCGGCAGCCTCTTCCCTTGCCCCCCCTCCCTCAACCACCGTCACCTAACATCACGGTGTCTTTTGTTACGACTGGGCCGTTTACGTTTCGGGCTCGATACAATTGTTACGGTGGGTTTTCTACGATGTTGTTGCTGCAGTGTTTCACGACAACATCTCGAGGGTTTCATTTCATCGCCGCAGCCTTTACAAAGGGTTTTCGCATGAGTGGTCCCGTTTTCAAATTGTAGTCTGCGAATAGCTAATTTGTTGCCCGTAGGTAACTCACACTGACCCAAAATAAGGAGAAGATGTGTGTGTGTTAATATTTGAAAGAGAAGAAGCTGGTGTAATTCTGAAATATTTGAAGAGTCTATGATGAAGAGAGAGAATGAGAGAGAGAGAGAGAAAGAAAGAGAGAGAGAGAGAGGAGATCGTAGTTCGGTGACCCCTTTCGTATATTTATAGCATACTAGCTGTGTCTTTGCGCGTACCAACGATTTCAGAAGACAGGAAATTCCAAGAAAACAATGAGTGGTAATTTAAAAAAAAAAATTACGACAGAAACCTTTCAGTAGTGTACTAAACAATCTCACAAAGTTTCATGACGATCGGATAATTAAATATTATATTTAAATATTATTTTTAATGGCTTACATACAAAACTACATTAAGGGCCCCCGGCTCCCAATTAGTGATACGTCTTTAAAATATATTGCCTTTGTACTAAACTACTTCCTAAAGTATCACTGAGATTTGTTGAAAAACTAACAGTTATAAAGCTTTTTAAATGCAAGGAAGGAATATTAGCTAAGACCTCGCAGCGCGCGCGCGTACACACACACATGCACACGCAATCACGCACACACACACAGAAATAAGTTAACTAAGAATTTAAAAAAATACATAGTCAATAGTTTAAGTTTCGGTGGACTGACTGTAAATGCACAATTGGATAAAAATTATTCGCATTAAAAGTTAAGCCCCATCTACTTCCTTTAAAAAATTCAAATTTATTTTTAAATCTAAATTCTTATATAAAATGTATTCCTACCCGTGTGTTTATCATTAATCACTATTTGCACGTTTTTAGACCACATAATGTACTTAAAAATAAATTATTTTAACCAGGGGTTCATAGACTACAAATAAGGCGCAGACTTTGGTTGTATTTAAAACTAGCGGCAGCGCGCCGGACTGTCGTACCGTGGCAGAAGAGAGTCACGGGTTCAATCATCGGTACTGGCAAAGCCCCGTGGGGCATTTTGCTAGCCAAACAATCCCTGGCTCATTAGTGGTGGCTAAATGAAACTTGTGAACGCTACTTCACTTGCCCCCCATAGGCCGTCATGGTCTAAAATAGGTTATATATATTAAACTTTATAAATTAGATACAAATATTAAAGGTATAAGTTTAGTCAGGACGCGTACATAAAAGTACTTGTGCCTTTATCTTTCTAAAACGTTAAATTACACTTTTTTTGTTGTTTCCGCGTCTATTTCCTTGTGTTACATGAAATAAATGATTGTTTTCTTCTATATCGCTCATATGATTCATGCCAGACTAGCATGCTGGTTGTGCTCGGATGTTTAAGTACTCTCTATAATCATATACAAAATCCAGAAAATGGTTCCATGTTTGATATTTGACATTTGTTTACACATTCTTCTAAAAATATCGTAAGATGCCTTCGATTCAAAGAGCGTACAACAAAGACTTCTACATGTGTCCATCCATACTGGGAACTTTTAGAAGTGACTGAACAGCAGATCACAGCACCTTTAGAGATGTTCCCATAGTAATTCTTTCAAATACTGGCCCATGAATGACATTAAAATAAAACCTTCATCTATTCTACTTACGCCAAGCTGACCCCACCTTACAGCCGAGAGTTACCGTTGGTAGGGGATACAATTGGAAGACCTAGACTAGACTATACCAGACAGACCAATGACATACCTAGTCTGTACCAGACAGACCAATGACATACCTAGTCTATACCAGACAGACCAATGACAGGCCTAGTCTATACCAGACAGACCAATGACATACCTAGTCTATACCAGACAGACCAATGACAGGCCTAGACTTTGCGAGAGGGAACAATGACAGCCCCATGGCTACCAGACAGAACAATGACAGCCCCATGGCTACCAGACAGAACAATGACAGCCCCATGGCTACCAGACAGACCAATGACCGCCCCATGGCTACCAGACAGACCAATGACAGCCCCATGGCTACCAGAAAGAACAATAACAGCCCCATGGCTACCAGACAGAACAATGACAGCCCTTGGCTACCAGACAGAACAATGACAGTCCCTTGGCTACCAGACAGACCAATGACAGCCCATGGCTACCAGACAGACCAATGATAGCCCCTTCACTACAAGAGAGACCCATAAATTCAACAAAAGACCAATGACAGACCTAGTCTACACCAGAGAGACCAATGACAGACCTAGTCTACACCACAGACCTAGTCTACACCAGACAGACCTAGTCTACACCAGACATACCAATGACAGACCTAGTCTACACCAGACAGACCAATGACAGACCTAGTCTACACCAGACAGACCAATCACAGAAATAGTCTTTGCGAGACAGACCAATGACAGTCCCATGGCTATCAGACAGACCAATGACAGTCCCATGGCTATCAGACAGACCAATGACAGTCCCATGGCTATCAGACAGACCAATGACAGTCCCTTCACTACAAGAAATACCCATAAATTCAACAAAAGACCAATGAGAGACCCATGAATGAAAAACAGACCAATGAGAGATCCATCAATACTAGACAGACCAATGACAGATCCATCAATACTAGACAGACCAATGACAGACCCATCAATACTAGACAGACCAATGACAGATCCATCAATACTAGACAGACCAATGACAGACGCATGAATACCAAACAGACACAGCCTAAATCAAATTCTACAGAAATGAGATCACCAGAGATTCACACAGCGGGTTAATAAATTCCCTTGTTTACAATCCTCGAATCCAATTGACCAGACGTGCACGTGACCCGCAGTTTGGAGGCTATTTTTACCTTTGTCCCAAGACCAGCCTCGAGATGGTGGCCCTGATCTATTAGTGTCGGGTGACCATTCTAATGAGGTTAGCCGTACACGGAGATGGAAATCTTTTGTTCCATTAAGTTTAATTCAAAAAGAACTCTCCTTTAACAAAGAGGGAAAACGGATGAAAAGCATTTTTAAAAAAAAAGAAACAAAAACAATTAAATAAAAAAAAAAAAGACACATGTGAGACGAGTCAAGGCCATTGGGTCAAAAATAAAAGAATAAAATATGAAAAGCAAAAAAAAAATGTGTGAGAGAATTAGTTTTATTTTAGTTCTGCTTTTAAAAATGGTTTTCTCGTCTATTTGATGTTGTGGGGCAAATAATCAAATTTGTTCAACAAGTGAGACGATTGGTTATAAAGACCGGAAGGAAAAAATTGAAAGTAATAGAGAAAGGAAAGGAAAAGGGGGGGGGGATATAAAGACAGAAAGAAAGATGCCAGTAACCAGTTAGGTGAGGTTTAAAAACTATCACAAAGGAGCTTGGGAGAAAGAACACAATATTGTCGTATTCGATGATCCCTTTAAGCTACGCGGCCGCCCAGATATCTGACCAACGCCACGCAGCATTTTAGAATTTCCGCGTAGTAAATATTGTAAAAATCTAGTACACAAAATTGTTTCTGTGCAAGTTTGCACACGAGATTTTTTACTTTAATTTGCACACCGATCAACGAACATTAGAAGGAACACTGGTCGTAATGCAAGAGACAGAAACATAAATGTTAAGAATTACACATAAACAAGCCTACAAGCAAACACGCAAACAAAGATGGAGGCATGAGAAAGAGGTCAGACAGAGATCATACTTGTCAAATAAATTTCTTGTCCACGCTCATAATTAAGACAGAACTCAATTTCGCCCCAGCGCGTGGCCGCCATATTAAGACGAGCAGACCTGACCCGGTTGAGGGACACTGCTAAACATATACAAGTCATTCCTTCTCTAGTACCACACATTGTTCATCCGCTATATACAAACTATTCCATCTCTAGTACCACACATTTCTCCTCCGCAGCAGTGCCTTCCCCATTTCCGCTTCCTGTCGCAGATGACCAAAATGGTGGCGCATCCCATCCAAGGGCGGAACAACAGCCCCGCGGCTAGCGCTGTAATGTGTAAACCACGGCGTGGCTAAGGGGGGAGTAAACAGACGTGTGGGGCCCTCCGCCGTGAATAGCCTCTCTGTTTGGCTAATTGTTTACATACCATCATGTACCAGAGCTCGCCAGTGCCTAACTGCAGATACTCTCGCCCCCTCAAGTGCAGCGGTTCTTAGATTTGCTAAACTGACTTGAAAAATAGCAAAGTTAGTCCAGATTTAAAATATTTTAAGTGTTTATAATTTATAACCAATTCCCTACACTTGAAAACAAAAGCAAATGAATAAATATTCACCACTTTCGCGAAAGACATATACAATCGGGCCGCTCTAAATCGAACTTCCCTAAGTCAAAAACCTCCTTATATTAACTTATATTGAATTAATTGTTAGGTCCCAGCATAATTCTGCGCCTTTTACGCCATTTTCCATAACACAAAAACCGTAAATCAAATTTTCCCCGGTCCCTTAGAGGTCGACTTAGAGATGTCCGACTGTTTATAACGAGATATAAAGGATTAAAATATTAAAAACTTGAAGCAGTTACTGTGATTATATATATATATAGTCGTTATTCAATCTAATACTAATCTTAATTTTAAAAAAAAAGAAGTAAATTTCGCTTGCCTTCTGCTTAATTCTTTTAATAATAGTATAATAGTATTATTGCTGGTTTGAATACGTATGCGTCTGTGGGACAAAGCAAAGATGTGCCCAAATTAAACTTTAAAATTCAATTGCTATAAATCATTCACAAGTTAAATGAATAATAGTTACAAACAAAAGTCATCAAGTGTTTTAGCTTTGCTCTTACGGCCCCTAAAAGGTTCTCTGGCCCGTGTACAAAATAAAAAAAAACAACTAAACAAACCTTGATTAAATTGAAAAGAACCCATTTTTTTGGTGCAAAATTTTTAACCCCACAAAAAGTAGGTTTATATTATCATTATCAAAATTTGATGCGCGTCATTTCTGAACTGCTGCGCGGCGGCTGCAAGATATCTACGAGGGCAGGTAGCCACTTAGCTTAAAGAAAAAATTGCTTATCCTCTTGAAAATGTTATTTTTCTCATTTGTTAAAATAAAAACATATAACTTAAAAAAATATTTTCAAAAACGTATTATATACTCATCGATATTAAAAGCAAACTTTGTTAGTAAAAAAAACATCTACAAAGCAACAAAAGCGCAACTTATTTTATTAGAATGCCCCCGTTTTGAATGGCTTGGGGACTGCTGCCCTAGGATATGTCACACGAAGACACAAAAAGTTCACCATCTCAGTCATTGACACAGGCAAGGAGTTTACACTTAGTTACAAACAATATAAAGTGAAAAAAGATATCTCTCGTCTGCACGGCAGACGGCCTACTCAAGCGATACCAAGATGCCCGTGTGGGTGTAGGCAGTGAATACCCCACTCCGAATCTCGAGAGTTCTCGACATCCACTGTGGAGGACCGACGATGCTAAACGTTAAGATAGAAAATTTACTTTGGCTGATTTAACGATAATTGTTAATTACGTATATATTTTAACCAACTCTAATTCTAATATTAATCTAAACTGTCTAGTTACATACTGGTGTGAAAGAATTTCTAGATTTTCAGATTTTGAGAATTCAGATTTGGGTCATGAAAAACTAGAAATAATTCGGTAAAAAAATACGAACCTTTATCACCAGTAACAACAAAAATGTGATTCTCAAATAAAAAGTTGTTGGCTTAATATGAAAACAAAATAAAAATTCCCCGGCTGTATCGCAACCCGTCGTCTTTTGTTCACTATGTCAGCCTTAGTATCCATACCTGGCGCCTCTAGTCTACCATGTCCAGCCTCAGTATCCATACAAGTCGTCTCCTTTCCGCTATGTCCAGCCTCAGTATCCATACCAGTTGTCTCCTTTCCGCTATGTCCAGCCTCAGTATCCACACCAGTCGTCTCCTTTCCGCTATGTCCAGCCTATGTATCCATACCAGTCGTCTCCTTTCCGCTATGTCCAGCCTCAGTATCCATACCAGGCGCCTCTAATCCACTATGTCCAGCCTCTGTATCCATACCAGACATCCCCTGTCCACCCTCTGTATCCATACCAGGCGCCTCAAGTCCACTATGTCCAGCCTCAGTATTCATACCTGGCGCCTCTAGTCCGCTATGCCCAGCCTCTGTATCCATACCAGGCGCCTCTAGTCCACTATGTCCAGCCTCTGTATCCATACCAGGCGCCTCTAGCCCGCTATGTCCAGCCTATGTATCCGTACCAGGCGCCTCTAGTCCACTATGCCAAGTCTCAGTATCCATACCAGGCGTCTCTAGTCCACTATGTCCAGCCTCAGTATCTATACAGGCGCCTCTAGTCCACTATGTCTAGCCTCTGTATCCATACCAAGCGGCTCTAGTCCACTATGTCCAGCGTCTGTATCAATACCAGACATCCCCTGTCCACTATGTCCAGCCTCAGTATCCATACCAGGCGCCTCTAGACCACTATGCCTAGTCTCAGTATCCATACCAGGCGTCTCCTGTCCACTATGTCCATCCTCTGTATCCATACCAGGTACCTCTAGTCCACTATGTCCAGCCTAAGTATCCATACCAGGCGCTTCTATTCCGCTATGTCCAGCCTATGTATCCATACAGGTGCCTCTAGTCAGGTATGTCCAGCCTATGTATCCATACAGGTGCCTCTAGTCAGGATGTCCAGCCTATGTATCCATACAGGTGCCTCTAGTCAGGTATGTCCAGCCTATGTATCCATACAGGTGCCTCTAGTCAGGTATGTCCAGCCTATGTATCCATACAGGTGCCTCTAGTCCGGTATGTCCAGCCTCTGTATCCATACCAGGCGCCTCTACCCCGCTATGACCAGCCTATGTATCCATACAGGCGCCTCTAGCCCGCTATGTCCAGCATATGTATCCATACAGGCGCCTCTAGTCCGGTGTGCCCAGCCTCTATTTGGACTGTGACTGTAAGGAATAGAACTGTTTCAGAATATTATGGTCAACAACTCGGATTTTCCCCCAAACTGTTTACGCCATTCATGGATCCAGCTGGCCTCAATGTCACGTGTTCTTCGGGTCTGTGTAGATCTTTAGTGGGGCTTAATGGCGGGAAATTCGGGCGCACTCAACTGCCGGCCGCCGGAGAAATTTACACTGGATTGCCATGAAGCGTAAACAAATCACCACAGCGAGGCTTGGAGGGTAATTCGGCATTCCCCTATATTGAGGACACATGCGCGTGTTAGTCTAAAGCTTATATGACAAGAGCAAACGAAACATTTCAAGTTTTCCTTCGGCAGCTCAGCCCCAGCACATGGAGACCCTCAGACCAGGAACCTGGTGTACATGAACTTCTGACACGTTTTCAACTCCACTTTTGATATTTAATCAAAATTCCAACTCACCCTCTCTCTGTCCCTCTCCCCTCTCTCTCTTCGTTCTCTTTCTCCCTCTCCAAAAACACATTCACTCAGACAAAAACACCTAAAAAGACACACTTGATTCTATTCAATTTTAACAAATGGACGAGTTAAAGAAACAGATTTTATTTCGTTAAAAATGATTATCAATTTATAAGATAAATAGCGTTAGTGATTACCATCTCTCCGACAAGAATTCGTTTGCACTATTCGTTATCTTAATTTAAATCACACATTCGTTGGACAAGTTTTTAAATTCACATTCTGTTATTGATATTTCTTGAAAAGAATAATATTGTCTTTAAAAAATAAATTGTGTAGATATATGTGTGATTAATTGAAAACTAAACCATAAAATGTTTATAAAAATGAACGCATTAATGAATGAATCGATAATAATCTCACAAATTATCTCGTATAGGGATGTTCATAATATGGCGGAAATCTATTAATAGAAATATTATATCTACATTTATCTTTTGTAAGGACAGATTCATAAAAAAAATTAATAAAAGATACGAGTCAATACGTGAATGTAGGTATATTGAGAATGATTGGTCTTATCAGCTATTTTTAAATTCTTCGTTAATTTAAGACAGCTTATAGGACTTGCAAAATAAAAAACAATTTCGTAATTTTACTTAGCTAACAATTTTGAGAACATAGTGATTTGACTGTATTTATGCCTCAAAACTTTGTTCCGCTAAAATGTAATCTAAAAAAAAAAGAACATTACGAAATGAGCTATGACGTTTTCTGGTTTTAGAAATGAAGAACCCTATATCTCTGAATGCCATATTGGTATGTTTTATTTTGTTAGTGCCTGTAGCATAACCTTTTCCTTGATCGTCAACGGAGCAATACGGCGCTCTTGAATAACACACACACACACCGAGTGTCGCCTCGTTAGGCCCTACTAACAATTTAACTTTAATTAAGGCATCTTCAAGGGCCTCTTTCGATCGGCTGAAAGATCTTGATTGATGATTTTCTCGCGGCGTCTATGGCGGCCCAACACGCCATTGAAACTTCGCGAGGCAGGACTTTCACGTGAATCTCCAGTAGCAACGGAGATTCGAGTTCTTCGCGGCTGATTAGAGTAGAACGTGTTCAGCACGAGGCGGTGCGCATTCAGTTTACGTGACGGAGTGTAGGCGCGCAATTCTGACGTGCGTCGACGTGCACTCGAGTTGGTTTAAGAGTCTCTAATAGTTAAAGGACGAAATGATAATTAGGGGAACTAAACAAACTAGGCCAAGATGGCAGCAAGGGAAAGTGAACAATGATTTGGGGGGGGGGGGAGCGGAGGCTAGAGATGATATTAAAGACGCCATGAATACATTGAATTAATTTTAAATTATTATTGAATATATTTTGTTTAAAAAATCCTTTTTTTAAAAAAAAAAAAGAAAAGAATGCAATTCAAAAATAATTAATGCATTAAGAAAAAAATAATAATAACCATCACAAATAAATAACATTTCATTTTTTTCAGGTTGTCAATGTCTGTCAACGAATAATTTTTAACAAATAAATGAATGTGGGCATAATGAATTAACGCTTTGAAAATTAGAAGTATATACATATGTATAAAACAAGGATAGACATAGGTACACAAGAATATACATAGGTACACAAGGATAGACATAGGTACACAAGGATAGACATAGGTACACAAGGATAGACATAGGTACACAAGGATAGACATAGGTACACAAGGATAGACATAGTTACACAAGGATATACATAGGTACACAAGGATAGACATAGGTACACAAGGATAGACATATGTACACAAGGATAGATATAGGTACACAAGGATAGACATAGGTACACAAGGATAGACATAGGTACACAAGGATAGATATAGGTACACAAGGGTAGACATAGGTACACGGCAAGTCTTTACAGAAATACAAGCTCAATCAAGATAAGAGAGGTTTTTAATGAATATCCATTCATATCTATAATCTATAACACGCAAAGAAAGAGAGATAGAAATACAGAGAAAGAGATGGGGGGTAGAGACAGACAGACCATCAGACAGACAGAGAGAGAGAGAGAAAGAGAGAGAGAGTGAGATAGAGAAAGAGAGAGAGAGACAGAGAGAGACACACACACACACACACACACACACACACACACAGAGAGAGAGAGAGAGAGAGAGAGAGAGAGAGAGAGAGAGAGAGAGAGAGAGAAATTCCGGAAAGGGACAATAACACGGAAATCAAAAGAAAGAAACCCCGCTTCCGTTAATAGCGAGCACGACGTCGTTTGCTGATGGGACTCGCACGTGAGCATGCGCAATGCTCGAGGTCCGAATGTCCTGGTTCGAGTAGTGCAAGAGGTGTCAAGTTACCGCCCCTCGTTGTCTTCAACACCCCATCCTCGCCAACGGCGTGGACAGCGGCAAACTTCAGCAACGGGTCGGACCCATATTGCAAACATGTTGTTGACTCCACTTTCCTTTTTTTGTTTGTTTTATTTAAACCGTGACCGAAAAGATGATTTTCGTTGAAACGTGAACCATCATCTTCTTTATATATAATTCACGTAAACGACCACGTGCAACTGAGTATGACGATTGACCACCGTAGGGGTCGAAAGATCACGGTGGGCAAGCGGAGTGGGATGAAAAGAAAAAAAAGGTGGGTGGGGAAGGCCACAATGCTTTTTGCGTTCACTTGCATCGTTCCTTCACAGAATAACATGTGATTCGTAGTTCGTAGTTTAGTAGTTATCACGTCCGCCTTGCATGCGGAAAGTCCTGGGTTTAATTTCCAGATGGAACAATTTTAAAACAAAATTAAGATGTTTTTTCTGCCTTTCTTCTTCTTCTCCTTTTTATTTTCTTTTTGCGAACATGACTAACCCTAGAGTCGGAAGATCACAGTTCATGGTTGGCAAAGGATGGTAGTAAAGGGGGGGGGAGGGAACAACAACCGCTGTGCACATATCTCAACGTTTATTCTCTTTTTTTTTCTCTTCATTACTTCGTGCTGCTTTTTGTGTCCATTCGAAAAGCTTAATAATTTGATAGATACTAATGTAAAAGTGTATATTTAATCAATTTTTCAAAATAAGCTTGATATATTTTTTATAACTTATATTGATACAGGTATAGGAAAAGCTGGACTATACTTGGGTCAGGGTCAAGGCTGTTTTTGTTTCCGAGAAATGGGATGGATCAGGAAACGGTAGTCCAGTTTAACTGGTTATATAACAAAATGAATGAACAAATGATTCATGTATATAGCATAACACGAAGACTTTATGAAAGTTAGATGAATCACCAAATGTTATTATGTGTAGCTTAAAAACTATTCAACTGTAGACAATACTCACCGTAGACAATACTCAACCGTAGACAATACTCAACCGTAGACACTACTCATTCGTAGACACTTCTCAACCGTCGACACTACTCAACCATAGACACTACTCAACCGTAGACACTACTCTACTGTAGATACTACTCAACCATAGACACTACTCAACCATAGACACTACTCAACCATAGACAATACTCACCGTAGACACTACTCAACCGTCGTCACTACTCAACCGTAGACAATACTCAACCATAGACACTACTCAACTGTAGATACTACTCAACCGTAGACACTACTCAGCCGTAGACAATACTCACCGTAGACACTACTCAACCGTAGACACTACTCAGCCGTAGACACTACTCAGCCGTAGACAATACTCACCGTAGACACTACTCAACCGTCGACAAAACTCAACCATAGACACTACTCAACCGTAGACACTATTCAACAGTAGACACTACTCAACCGTAGACACTACTCAACCGTAGACACTACTCAACCGTAGACAATACTCAACCGTAGACACTACTCAACCGTCGACAAAACTCAACCGTAGAGACTACTCAACCGTCGAAACTTCTCAACCGTAAACACTACTAAACCGTAGAGACTACTCAACCGTAGACACTACTCAACCGTAGACAATGCTCAACCATATAGACAATACTCAACCGTAGACAATACTCAACCGTAGACACTACTCAACCGTCGACAAAACTCAACCGTAGAGACTACTCAACCGTCGAAACTACTCAACTGTCGAAACTACTCAACCGTAAACACTACTAAACCGTAAACAATACTCAACCGTAGACAATACACAACCGTAGACACTACTCAACCGTAGACAATGCTCAACAATATATAGACAATACTCAACCGTAGACACTACTCAACCGTAGACAATACTAAACCGTAGACACTTCTCAACCGTAGACAATGCTCAACCATATAGACAATACTCGACCGTAGACACTACTCAACCGTAGACAATACTCAACCGTAGACACTACTCAACCGTAGACAATACTAAACCGTAGACACTACTCAACAGTAGACAATGCTCAACAATATAGACAATACTCAACCGTAGAGACTACTCAACCGTAGACAATACTAAACCGTAGACACTACTCAACCGTAGACAATGTTCAACCAAATAGACAATACTCAACCGTAGACACTAATCAACCATAGACAATGCTCAACCATATAGACAATACTCAACCGTAGACAATACTCAACCGTAGACAATGCTCAACCATATAGACAATACTCAACTGTAGACAATACTCAACTGTAGACAATGCTCAACCATGTAGACAATGCTCAACCGTAGACAATACTCAACCATATAGACAATACTCCGTAGACAATACTCAACCATATAGACAATACTCAACCGTAGACACTACTCAACCGTAGACAATGCTCAACCATATAGACAATACTCAACTGTAGACAATACTCAACCATATAGACAATACTCAACCATAGACAATACTCAACCGTAGACAATGCTCAACCATATAGACAATACTCAAGCATAGACAATACTCAACCATATAGACAATACTCAACCGTAGACAATACTCAACCATATAGACAATTCTTAACCATATAGACAATACTAAACCGTAGACAATACTCAACCGTAGACAATGCTCAACCATATAGACAATACTCAACCGTAGACAATGCTCAACCATGTAGACAATGCTCAAACGTAGACAATGCTCAACCATATAGACAATTCTCAACCATGTAGACAATGCTCAACCATGTTGACAATGCTCAACCATGTAGACAATGCTCAACCGTAGATAATACTCAACTGTAGACAATGCTCAACCGTAGACAATACTCAACCGTAGACAATGCTCAACCGTAGATAATACTCAACCGTAGACAATGCTAAACCGTAGACAATACTCAACCGTAGACACTACTCAACCATGTAGACAATACTCAACTGTAGACAATACTCAACGGTAGACAATACTCAACCGTAGACAATACTCAACCGTAGACAATGCTCAACCACGTAGACAATGCTCAACCATGTAGACAATGCTCAACCATGTAGACAATGCTCAACCGTAGATAATACTCAACCGTAGACAATGCTCAACCGTAGACAATACTCAACCGTAGACAATGCTCAACCGTAGATAATACTCAACCGTAGACAATGCTCAACCGTAGACAATACTCAACCGTAGACACTACTCAACCATGTAGACAATGCTCAACCGTAGACAATACTCAACCGTAGACAATACTCAACCGTAGACAATACTCAACCGTAGACAATACTCAACCATAGACAATACTCAACGGTAGACAATACTCAACCGTAGACAATATTCAACCGTAGACAATACTCAACCGTAGACAATGCTCAACCATATAGACAATACTCAACCGTAGACAATACTCAACCGTAGATAATACTCAACCGTAGACAATACTCAACCATGTAGACAATGCTCAACCGTAGACAATACTCAACCGTAGACAATACTCAACCGTAGACAATACTCAACCATAGACAATACTCAACCGTAGACAATACTCAACCGTAGACAATACTCAACCGTAGACAATACTCAACCGTAGACAATACTTAACCGTAGACAATACTCAACCGTAGACAATGCTCAACCATATAGACAATACTCAACCGTAGATAATACTCAACCGTAGATAATACTCAACCTTAGACACTACTCAACCGTAGACAATGCCCAACCATATAGACACTACTCAACCGTAGATAATACTCAATCGTAGACACTACTCAACCGTAGACACTAATCAACCGTAGACAATACTCAACCTTAGACAATACTCAACCGTAGACAATACTCAGCAGTAGACACTACTCCACCTTAGACAATACTCAACCGTAGACATAATCAACTGTAGACAATGTTCAACCGTAGACATAATCAACCGTAGACATAATCAACCGTAGACATAATCAACCTTAGACATAATCAACCGTAGACATAATCAACCGTAGACACTACTCCACCTTAGACAATACTCAACCGTAGACACTACTCAACCGTAGACAATACTCAACCGTAGACACTACTCAACTGCAGACAGTATTCAACCGTAGATAATACTCAACCGTATAGACAATACTCAACCGTAGACAATACTCAACCGTTGACAATACTCAGCAGTACACACTACTCCACCTTAGACAATACTCAACCGTAGACATAATCAACTGTAGACAATGTTCAACCATAGACATAATCAACCGTAGACATAATCAACCGTAGACATAATCAACCGTAGACATAATCAACCGTAGACACTACTCCACCTTAGACAATACTCAACCGTAGACACAATCAACTGTAGACAATGTTCAACCGTAGACATAATCAACCGTAGACATATCAACCGTAGACATAATCAACCGTAGACATAATCAACCGTACATACTACTCCACCTTAGACAATACTCAACCGTAGACATAATCAACTGTAGACAATGTTCAACCATAGACATAATCAACCGTAGACACTACTCCACCTTAGACAATACTCAACCGTAGACATAATCAACTGTAGACAATGTTCAACCGTAGACATAATCAACCGTAGACATAATCAATCGTAGACATAATCAACCGTTGACACTACTCCACCTTAGACAATACTCAACCGTAGACATAATCAACTGTAGACAATGTTCAACCGTAGACATAATCAACCGTAGACATAATCAACCGTAGACAATACTCAACCGTAGACACTACTCAACCGTAGACACTACTCAACCGTTGACAATACTCAGCAGTAGACATAATCAACTGTAGACAATGTTCAACCGTAGACATAATCAACCGTAGACATAATCAACCGTAGACAATACTCAGCCATGCATACAAGAACAGCATCCATGAACTCCACATATTTGATCTTAAATAATGTTAATTGATTTTGATAAAAGTAAATTTGTTCTGGAGTATTTTTTTGAATATGTCGCTCTCGAAACTCTAAAATTTGTTATCATTAATGAATAAATTTAAATGCGTTTTATTCCATTGATAAATATTTTTTTTAAAGTTAAATTTTCGAATGAGAAACAAAAAGAGAATTTAAAAATATCATTAAAAACAAACAAAAAAGACTAAACACACAAATTTTTTTAAAAAAATAATTGAAATATTAAAAAGAATAAGAAAAGGAAGAAAGAATAAAGGCCAACGCCTCATAAATGCAAATTTTATTCATTAATGAACAGGAAAGCCGTAGAACAGCAAAGAGGAAAAATGACTAGACGTGTTCTCATTACCGATGATGCGGGTGAGATTGTGGTGGAAGTCCTGGAGCGGTATCGTATATCACAGTAGCCGGCTGTGATGTTCATGGCCTCACCAGACCTGAGGGCATTGTATCACAGAAGTGCCCTGAGATAAAGGGCAGATTAGCAAATGTTTCACCATCTCCGCTGACATAAACATTGTAATCTTCCTTCTACGACGACGCGGGCCAACACCATTTTTGTACATTGTAGCGGCACACGTGCATTGCAAGGTCCCGAGAGCTAAACACGCAGCGGACCCGAATGGGCTTTACACAACAGACAGCACTGGCTTTCTGACTCGGCACCCCATCAGCCGGGACCCCACCGGGCCACCCCGTACCGGTCTCCAAGTTGGTGGCAGCGCGTGCATTGCGGACCCCGGGATCCGGCGCACGCGCCACGTCACCTTAAGTGTTGAGGCCGGCAGAGGGTCGCTCACTAATGAGGACGCTATTAGCCGGCAAACGCGCACCGACCGGCTCACGGGCCCGGCCCTGGACGCCTGCAAATCTACAAATTAATGCTCAATTAGTTTTTCAAACCGATTTCGTCGACTCGGCTACATTCGTTCCTAATTGTCAGCTCCGTTGAGCCCCGAGAGGTTTCTGTCATCGCCCCGTATCGTCACCGATGTTGTTGTCCCGTGGCACGAGACCGACTCGGCCTTGTTGACTCGGTGAAGAAGTTCTTGTTTAAGCACATTACGAGGACGTGTGAGCAAGCGTCAATCTCTACCTAACAAATACCGAGGGCCATTCATCGGGGTCAGGGCGCCGAGTCATGACTCGAACTCTCGAAAATGGGGAATAGGTGCACGTGGGGTTGAAGAGTTCAAAAGTCATCCTCTGACAACCGGGATCTTCGTGTCATTTCAAGAAAGTCAAATGTCTTCAATTTGCATTTGTATCTTTTTGTTGCTAATAAATATATCACATTTTCTTTCAATAATTAACGGATCTGTGTAGAACGAGAGAGAGAGAGAGAGAGAGAGAGAGAGAGACATGGGAGAGATGGGAGAGGGAGAGAGAGACAAAGTGAGAGAGAGGGAGAGAGAGAGACATGGGAGAGATGGGAGAGGGAGAGAGAGACAAAGTGAGAGAGAGGGAGAGAGAGGGAGAATGAGAGAGAGAGAGAGAGCACATTTTATCAGCGTTGCACCCAGATCACATATATGTACACCACCAATATCTTACAATTTATCACAAATGCCAGAACATTATGAATAACTATGGAGAAATCCAATTATCTTTCGAAATTGTTTTGTGTTTTGTACTTTTCAATGTTGGCTGCAATTAGTTAACGAAATTCGGTGTCGAGATTATTTGTGTAGCTATGACTCAAGAATAGTATTGCGTGATGTTTTATGTGAAAGGTGATCTATTTAACACGACCGTAAGTTGTCGACCTAGTGTGAGCATTGAGGTGAAGAAAAGCTCGAGGCAGAAAGAGATGACGACAGTTGCATTAAATTTAATCCTATTATTTACGTAGGTCATTTACAGCCAAGGATTCTAGGAACATATTGGTGACTGAAGTATTTTTCTTTCGTGTTATTATCGATTTTGGATTATAATAATCGAGTCACAATGCAGTGCACACATAAAACCAGTGTGTGCATTAGAAACGATTTGGCTGCATCTTCAACAAAGAAATTAATATCGTAAGAATATTCACTTCAAGTAAAAGATCATTAAAAAATTGTAAGGGAAACGAGATACGCTTTGAAACTAATAGGGTTCTTCATTTCTAAAACCGGAAAACGTCATAGCTCATTTCGTAATGTTCTTTTTTTAAGATTACATTTTAGCGGAACTAAGTTTTGAGGCATAAATACAGTGAAATCACTATGTTCTCAAAATTGTTAGCTTAGTAAAATTACGAAATTGATTTTTATTTTGCAAGTCCAATAAGCTGTCTTAAATTAACGAAGAATTAAAAATTAGCTGATAAGATCAATCATTCTCAATATACCTACATTCACGTTTGACTCGTATCTTTTATTATTTTTTTTATGAATTTGTCCTTACAAAAGATAAATTTAGATATAATATTTCTATTAATAGATTTCCGCCATATTATGAACATCCCTATTGTATCTTAATAAATGGATAAAATGTCTGTTTTTATTTTTCTTTGTTATAAATGCATGTTACTTGCGTAACAAAAATAAATTTTGATTACCAGTAATTTCACTTATTTAGTTAATTAAATTATACTACACATTTATAAATGACATTTGATAGATAAAAATGACTGTGATATTCAACATACAAGAAATAAAAAGGTGTAAAGAAAGTTGACTTTTGTATCCGTTATATATGTGAACAGACCACATTTCCCCCGCACAGTATATTTTTTATTGTATCTTTTTACTACTTCAGGGGAAATGATCAATTAAACTATTACACAAAAAATAACCTCCCTTCAAATTCAACTTGAATGTATTTCTCACTTAAATAATAATAATTGTCTTTTATTGTTTAATGTTTTACAATTTGTTTTTCACAGGCATTGCCAGCTAAGCCTGTCAACGAGTACCCGGGAACTCGGGGTTACCGGGTACACGTTTCCGTGCTATTACCCGAGTAGTAATGTTGCGCCCGGGTACCCGTGAAAATGTGACTGTAAGATCTATACCAACGGTGGGCAAAATGTGGCTCTTCTGTGTTCATATTGCGCTCTTTAACAATTTATGAGATTTACACTTTTTGTTTGAAATATAAGCTGTGAAATTCGTTAAAAGTGAAAACACTCAAGAATAAATATCTGTCCAGATATCGAAGGTACTGACAAACAATAATGTGTTTTGATACACATTATTTCGCTGAAAATGAAACAAAAATCTCTTTACACTAAAAGATTCTGAATCTTTGAATGAATTGAGGAAAACACGATCGCAGCGCCAAATCGGCTGGAAATGAAAGAGACGCGATGTTGGTGTTGTATGACAGGGCGCGAACTCAGCTTTGAAATACACCGAAAACATTAGCTATTGACTAAAAATGTTGTTTACCACCTTCACTACTCAGTCCGCTCCTATCACCACCATGCTTTAATAAAAAAGAAGTATTTTTAAAAATTAACAATAAATTTTTTTTTTTTTTTTTTTTAAATAAAAAAACGCTTATTGGATTTTAAGAAAGAAATGTTTCAATTGTTCACTGATTTTTACTAACCTAGTAACAAAAAAAAATAATAGAAAGTTTTTTAAAAAATTATTATTATTATTTTTTTTTTTTTGTGTGTTGTAAATTCATAAAAATAATAAAAATCTTGACAGAAACACAGGTTGGAAATACTTAGGGTCTCTTATAAAGCTTAAAAATTTCAGGGAGGGATTGGTGATGTTATCTGTCACCATCCGTCCACACGTATTTGAATATTGAATGACCCACGTCACAGCCGTTGAAACCAGTTGCTAACGGGCAGGCACCCTTTCCATTTGCTCGTTCTTCTTTTGGTCTCCAATGCATATTAATTAGAGAAAAAAGATGATTTCAACAAGGCACACAAAGTTGTCATGTTGTACAGTTAATACATTAAATAGTTCCTACCGATGCCTAGCGAAAATTAACATTTCAGTTGATGGGCCCGTATGATCGGAATGAATATTACGTCATAGTTCACATTTTGTTTGAATGGTCGGTTTACTGTAGTTATTGTTTATGAGTAGGACGTATGCATTTAAAGCAAGAATAACAGTTTTAGTGAATTAAAATTGACAATAGTGTGTTGCTGGAAGCAAGTCGTTGGCCACTGCGACAATTAAGCGACTTTTCCAACGGGTAACCGTTCGAAAATTTGGACGGAATTCTCCAGGCAGCTTTTTAAAAAAAATATTGACATCCCTATTGCCAGCATTGAATGATTGGCATGTTGTGAGTTTCTGTTTGATATATCTGTAAATCTCAAGTTGATTAATATCATGTTAAAAAGGAGAGAGGTTCGCCTGATTAAGAATTAACCTAATCAATTCTATAAAAGCGAACTTCCGCTCAAGTGTGATCACTTTTCTCAAAATCAAAATATCTTAACCTCTTTTAGAATGAAATTACAAATCTGAAGATAGCCGCTGTTTGTTTTCTTGTTTTTTTTTTACCAGTTACTGTCTTCTAAATGATTTGAAACTTAATTATGGTTGATTTGTTTTCAAATTATATAACTTCCATTAACATATTTCCCAAATTATCTCTTCTATGTCGTGATTCATTTAATTTTGAATCTATCTCCCTTTTCATTGTTTCTGTTTATGTAGTATACATTAGTTTTCTGTTTCACGGAATATACGCTATAAAAATTTTAAAAAAATAAATAAATGAAAAAAAGTTAGTAGGTTTCATGAAAATTAAAAAAAAGACATTCTACAAAAATAACGCTGTTAAAAAAAATACTTCAGTTTGTCACAAGCGTCCTAATAATTATATATGGACCGCTTGCTCCAAGATTCATAAAATTACTGTTACACAAGAAATAACGACACTGCTAGAAAAATAACAACTTGAATGGCGTCCCTCCTTGCCACAACACCACGTCTACCCAAAAACTCTCTAAACTTTTACACATATTCTAATGACGTCATTAAAACATGACTTTTGCACGCTTTCGCACCATTAACCAATAATTAGAATAACACAAAAGCGACCACCAAACACACCAACGTGCGCAACTCACAACAGGTTACAATTACAAGGACAAATTGGTCATCCGTGACACAGTTAAAAATTAAGTGATCTTCGTGATCTGTTAAAGGGTAATTCTTTAAACGCAAACATTTTTCTTATTTATTTCATTTATCTCTCTAATACTTGTAATACCTAGCAAATTGCTGTCACGTCCCTTGACGTCTATTTCATATATTAATATTTGTCGTCTCCAGCTATCTTCAACATTTTCCAACACTATCCCCTCTTCACCCCCACGCCCACGCTCACAAAGCTCACATCCCACTAATGCCGATCACAATCCGCATTGCAAAATTACGCCTCCCACCATCCCATCCCGGCCCACCGCCCCCTTGTTTCCCCCACATTAGAGTACAGAATAACGTTGGAGTAAACATTACAACTACTCATTAGGCCTTTTGTCCGAGTGTGACCGTGGGGCCTCTATTTGTCCACATCAAGAGAACGTCTGGAAGAAATGCAGCCTGTCGCAGTCCGGGTGGGGGTTGAGTGGTCGGGGGGGGGGGGAATAAAGCTCTACCTCTAAAGAAGAGAAAAAAAAAAGCGTCCACATTCATCGGCCATAAACGTTGAGAAAGTGAGAACACTTGCAGTGGATTAATGGCCATCAGTCGAGTTGGTGGAACATCTAATCAGTCGCATCTCCGGCTTTGATGTGTGCCTCTCCGCGGCCAACGGGCTATGATTATAGTTTACCCAAAGAAGAAAAAAACGGAGACCCGATGTGACAACAGGTCGGGCTTCTTCCAAACGAGCAGCCGACAGGAATCTGAGGCGCAGACGAGAGTGGGTCATTATCTCCCCTGGATATGTCCTCCGGTCCCCGCGGGGGTCGGTGACTTTACCTCCGGGGGACGGTCCTACCAATTTGTCAACAACTCTACCAGTTGAAACTACAGAACGTGTCGGCAAACTTGACCGTGAACTCTGGTGAGAATATTATGGGAACAAGGTCAGCGCGTTAGCTTGTAACCTGTAAGCTGTAGTACTAGTACATCGGTAACTCGCGTCCCAAAGTAGAAACACACGTTTTAGATTGAATGAATCAAAGTTGTTATCATTTCTCTAGTAGTACAGCTAAAAGTTTGAGTCAGACATCCTACCCCAGTGATTGTGTCTGACCTAGGCCTATAGATGTGTGCATGTCGTTGTGTATCCGAGCTGATCACCTTTTGATACACAGCACAGTCCACTGATCTACTGACCCCTAGGTTTCTAGTAAATGTTTCTAGTACATGTTGCTAATAAATGTCTCTAGTTCAATCCTCTAGTATATGCTTCGAGTACTTATTTCTATTACATTATTTACATGTGAATAGTTCATGCCTCTAGTATAATGTGCGTCTAGTACATGTTTCTAATATATTCTCACATTTCAAATTGAACACTCTTACTATCGATTGCTCTTTAGATTCCAACTCCCCATATAACCACACTTTGAGATCCCCTGTTTTTCTGAGTCGCCCATTCCGTGACAATGACATCTCCCGTTTGACGTACCAAAGAAACTCCTCCCCCGCAACCCCCCCCCCCAATCTAGAAATGCAGCCTATGTATAGGATCCTGCCAACCGCAGTCACATGACTACCAGAGTGTGTGTGTGTGGGGGGGGGGGGGGCATCCCGGAGACAGCCAAGTAACAAAAGTCAGGCACAGAAAATCTTAACACGGTGGTAATCCTTGGGGCGAGGTTTGGGTTGGTGTTGGGGGGGTGTTCAACTCGACAAATAGAGAATGGAACCAACGAATCTCTGCGGTAGTGCTGATTAGGGGATCAGCCATGTCTACCTGATCCGATCATTGTAGCAGACGCAGTGACGTACACCAAATACGGTAATTGCAGCGTGGATTCTCTTACGTCACTGGGAGTACTTTGTGTACAAGCGAAATGCGTGAACAAAGAGTACAGAAATGATTCTCTGTACGCGAACAATTTTTTTTTTACAAATGACATCTGTAAAAAGTGAGCTGCCTGCTGGTTGGAATGGGCTAGAATCATGACGCGTTTGTGTCTTACATCTGATGTTACGCTATCTATTCAAAGAAATTCTATTGTTTCAGTGGTACCTCGAGATACGAAAATAATCCTTTTCTGAATTGATTTCGTATCTCGAATAATGATTTAAATGTAAAAATACCATATCCGTTCCAAGCCACAGAGAAACAACACTGAAAAATGGAAAATATCATGATAAACTATAGAAAAAAAAGTAGAAGTCTTCACTCCTTAAAAGTACAAATTATAAATAAGTAAATAAATAATATTAAACCAAGGAAAACAGAGTACATTTAATGAAAAATAATATGTGAACTTTTCCTTTGGAGTGAGGCGATTAATTATTAATTTGTTTGAAGCCATGACCATAAAAATTTCAAGAAAGTATTCACTTGTTTAGTGCACCGACCAACATCAAACTAACTACACAGTAAATAAAGCATGCATGTCACGCACAACACAGCAATAGGGCTGGGATTGACCAATAGGAGAGCAAAACTGTTAGCGGCACGTTGAATGACGTCACGTTCTTTTCAGTGTTGTTAGCTGTGCGTTTTTTTCGTAGTTTGGAGTCTTTCATATCTTGGAGCAAAAATGGTCCCAGTGGCCTTTGATAACTTGGAATTTTTTATATATATTTTAATTTTTAAATTTATTTTTTTTTTACAACGGCACAAACATTCTTACAGTGGCCTTTCGTATCTTGGATCTTTCGTATCTTGGAGCATGCGTATCTAGAGAAACCACTGTACTTTTAAGATCAGAATGAGTTTATCGAAAATTTCTTAAGTTCGAAATGGTTGATTTGGAAAATAATATAATTAATTATTTCATGTAAAGTTTCACTTCCATCAAGCTACATATGGCCGGATACTTAAGATTTCTGTAACTTTAGGATTTAGTCGATGTTTGTCCTAGTGGAACTTTGGCTCTTCTGTGTTCATATTGTTATAATAAAGATAACTTTATTTTTAAATAGTAGAAAGGCTTCTTCTAAAGATAGTTATTTTTAACCGCTGTAATTTTTCTTTTTGTATGACAAGAAAGGACTACAGCAAAGCCTTGAAAATAAAATACAAGTATGCACAAATGAATTGTGTAATTTAATAAGTAAATTACAGGTAAAGCATTTTTAATGTTCTAATTTACAAGTAAACGTTTGGGTAAATGCCTTAAGCAGCACAAATAATTACAAATATTTAAGTTAAATGTACATTTTAAATAGTATTCTATGCCATAGAAAATAATAATTAAGTAGAGAAAGGAAAAAAAACATAAAAGAAATGAAGAAATATGGACACAAGTCTTATAAAAAAATGTAGGAATTATTACTGATCACATAAAAATCACGACTGGAAAAAGATCTACAGACACGTAAAATTGTGAACTTGGTTTAATCTATATGGAGCCAACGTACCAAATCGTTTGGTTAATCATCCTTAAAACTGCCATGTATCAAAAGTTACAAATTAACTATTTAAAACGCCCCGCCCTCCCGACAAGATCTTTTATCTAATTTTGACAGCATTATATTTCAAAGTGGGGTTGGGCGTGCATGAGGCAGAACTTAGGTATAAACTAAACTACAAATTGGTACATCTCTCGTTTATTGATCGTATCGTGGATCCTTTATTATATGGTGACGTTGTAAGCCTCATTTTGGCTCCCCTGTGCATTGGCGCCCCCCCTTCCCCAGCTACACCGCTGGCCTGGATAAAGCAGGGGCCTCAGGAACTGGACACTGACGTGACGAAGTGTGGGAAATGGCGAATTTCCGGAAGGATGTTTAAAAAAAGTCATCAACATATGAAAAAGAAAAAATTTTCAAAGTCCAGGATCATCATGATCAAACAACAGGTTAATCTACCCGGCACAGGTGATAGTTTGTCACAGGTAGTTAAAGGTAACGTGAAGAGAGGTGTTTCATGTCGCTACTATCTCACTCCCCCTGTTGTTTGGCCGGGGCTACTGTCCTGTCGGGCTGGGCCCCGGTCTGTTTGTACAGGGCATTGTGCCGCGCGGGAAACTAGCACTCCCACCTCCTCTAGGTGAAGGGCCCCACGAGACTCTCGTTCTCCCAACTGTTGACGGCATTTGTCTCTCCTTGTCTGTTTTGACAGAGTTGATGTTCGCACGAGTTTTTCTACTGCCCAGTTCCGCGAGATTGGTGGCAATGATGTTTTTCAAGGGGCGTGTTTCTAATTTGTATTTGCATTGAATACCTTTAATTAAACAACCCGTAAAAACAAAGTTTTTTTTTTTTTTTTTACTATAAATCCCTTATAGATCAGACATGACTAAAAGTATTGATTATGTTCACAGGCAGCGAGCGACAAACATTTACAGACTGGACGTGACTGAACTTCCCTTGCTGTAAAACACGGTGGTGTAAAACATCGATGGCTGGAGTGAACTCTAGTGGCCCGTGGAGGCGAACTATATCAGACGGCTACATAGAGATGCTCAGAGATAAACTAGAAAATTCTTTATTCTAATTACGGTACTTTCGATCGATCTGAAATTTTGATACAATGCATTGTTAGATAACACAAATCTATGTGCGAAATTTCAGCTCGATAGGATTACGGAAAATTTGTCATTTTTACTTTTGTTTTTCCTCGGGTTTGATCACGACAAGACGGTAAAGAAATATAAGGGATTTAAAATATAATTTAATGTCATTGGAAATTCTAACAATTCAAATTATCATTTTAAAAATGTTACATTGCCCAAAAGAAGGAATATTTAGATGCGCAGATAATCACTTTATGTTGACAAAATTAAATGGTTTAGATTCCTAACTTTTCATTCTCTTTTATTCTCTAGAGTTTCTAGGTTTAATGATTTAACTCAAGATGTTAATCGTTTCAATTTTGAATATTCTCCGGTAATAGATTTTGAATTTCTGTTTTTTGCTTTTTAAAATTTGTTCAAGTTATAAAAAAAAAATTCTTTAGTGGATGGGCCCTTTACAGAATATGCATATTTTGGTACAAATCTGGCTAAGTAAAGTACACATAAAAACCACTGGTGGTTGAGCCAGAGCCATTAGTGATAGACCTGATGTCTATGACGGATTAAGGGGGGGGGGCTAAACGGGCTAAAGCCAGGGGCCCCCAACGGTTTGGAAGCCCCCAAACTTTTTATATTTTATAATAAAAGTGTACAAATGTTTGTACGAACCCTTGAAAATATAATAAATTAAATAAATTTATAAATATTATCTATTAAACTGATCGCGATTCAGGCCTGATAGTCTCAATAATCGAAAAAAGCTTGATTTAATTAGCTCACTCAGAGAACATACCACAAACACTTCAAACAGTTATTTCTTCGTGATCGGTTTTTTTTCATTATTAATATTTAGTTACAGTCTTATATTAGCTGTTAACAATCATTTTATTTTAAGGGACGCTGGCTGGATAGGGCCCCCGTTTGATTGCAGCTGGGGCCCCGGGAAGTTTTAATCAGTGCCCCTGCCTGATGTAATGTATCGAAAGAACGATCGATAAATATATAACAGGAGAAGACAATTTCATTTCCAACAAAGTGCATGGGGACTGCCTCCCCCCTCTCACCACCACACACATGGTCTATGTTCTACCTTCCTGTAGGTCCGGCCTGAAAACTAAAGCAGCGAATCTCTTAAATCAAAGATAAATGGCGCAGAAGTCTTTTATTTCACTCATAATTAATTATAATATTAATAAAATGATAATTTTTATAGCGCTGTATCCCACCTAGGAGCCGGGCTCACAGCGCTTTACAAGGAGATAACAATACATTCATAAACATTCATATCATACTAACTGCATAAATGACAATACGTTATACATCAGCTACGTTAATCATTAAAAGAAATTTTGTTTTCATTATTTTTCAAAATAAATTTTGAAAAGATGTGTCTTAAGTGCAGTCTTGAAGGACTTAGCAGTTGAAATACTACGGATGTGTAAGTGTAATGAAAGAGAATTCCATCGTTTGGCTGTACAAAAGGAGAATGGCCTTTCGCCAAATTATATCTAAGAGAACCAAAATACACCAATGATAAATGCTGCTTACACTTGTAATTAAATGTCTTCATCAAATTCGTTGTTCTACATCCAAACTCCAGACTAGGCATTAATTCACATACTTCACGGGGCTATTTAAAACTGTGTTGAGTTTTGAGTATCTAGGCAGACGGTTCAACGGTTTATCTCTCACAATTTAATTTATTTATTCTTGGTATTAATATAATGTACTTATACTTGATGTAAATTAGGAAATCTCCCTCAGTGCTGGATGTGGCTCTTATCAGTGGCTCAAAGAGAAAACAATATTTAGTTGAGTTCAGAATCAGATGAAAACCTGAACATTAGTTTTAATGCTTATATCTGCAGTATTGGAGTTAAAGTCATTAGCTCTTGGGCTCTCATAATCCGGATCTCAGCGTTAGGACCTTTACAACCAGCTCTACATCGCATGACCTTCACACGAGCGAGACCTATAGTTAACACAACAATCTCTTCAGAGCCAGGCTTAAAAATAAGACCTTCACAAGAAGACCTTCTCAGCAAGATCTACATCGCATGACCTTCACGCGAGCGAGACCTGTAGTAGACACAACAAGCCCTTCATCGCCAGCCCTAAAAATAAGACCTTCACAAGAAGACCTTCTCAGCCATGTGCAGATCTACATCGCATGACCTTCACGCGAGCGAGACCTGTAGTAAACACAACAAGCCCTTCAGAGCCAGGCCTAATAATAAGGTGCCATATGGGTGTCAAGGACCTGGCAGTCACTGCTATTGTCTCGTGCACAAACACACCCACGAGAGTCCAGATTGAAAACAGATTAATAGACAGTCACGGTACAATTGCACCACATGGGATGAATATGGTCTTTTCTTTGTCCACCTAGGCGCTTGCCCCGCCCCCTCTCTGCTTTCCTATATATAATCGCTCTGTCATCTCTCAGTTTCACTTTTTCTTTGGATACTTCGGATTCCACCGCAGATAAGTTCCTTCATTTTTATTTTCGTTTTTTCTGTGTCTTGTATGTTCGTTGATAAAGGCTCTTTGCCGAAACGTTCGCTGTTTTGATACGTCCGGTCAGGCTAACCCATACCTTGTTTACGTCTTTCCTAATAATAAGACAGACCTACTCAACCATCGGCCCGTATCCACCAATGATTCCACCCCAAGAGATCAAGGCGAGCCGTGTTAGAAGAGACGCTCAAATATATATAACAGTGAACAGCGCTCCCCACTCCTTCACAACAGCGCAGTGTGGTGTGTGAAGTTATCACCGTACGAGGCTCAGGAGTCGAGCTCTGTATTCATTTGATACGACGAGGATTTTGTCCGACTTAATTCTTGTGTTGGCGTATCCCCTGTGAGCTGGTGGGACGGACACGACCCTGAGACAGGGGAGTCCACACTCAAACAGTAACACGAGCCCCCCGAGTGTTGACCGTGCAAACCCGGAGCTGTAACATTTCTTTCCTCCACTCATCTCGGCGTTGGGACACAAGGGGTGTAGCAACTTTGTTCATTGTATTTGAAAATAAATTAGCGAGCACTTTCTACCGACACCCGACACCATCTTCCCCGGTTTAGCCGTCATTTTGCGCGTGCTCCGTGAAAAGAAGTGCGGGATGTTATTAAAGATCGACACCGTACATCTGGACGTCCGGTGCACACATCAAAAATGTAAATTCACGGGCCGGTTTGTTGTCCTTAGATACGGCCGGTGTTTGATGAAATTTTCGTTTCTTTTTTTTTTCGGCAACCTCATCTCGGTACACATGGTGTGAAATTACCAGGGGCTTTTGGTTTCGTGCATCCTAGGCACAGATTGCTTCCCTTTACTGCAGTTTGAACAAGAAACGATACCTCTCTAAGTCAATGTAGGTACGCACAGGGATAGAGAGTATGTATAAAAAGCGGTGTGTCAGTATTTTTTCCTCCCTGAAATTGAATTTTAAAGGCGTTTATCATGGCTACCCTGGAGTAGAAAAAAAAGAAATGAAAAAAAAAACCCGCAAAAGATAAGTGGATTATTAAAGTACAATATTTACTTTATGATCTCTGTTGACACTTCGGAACTTCAACAAAAACATGAAAGTGGCCCGGAGACAAAGTTTAGAAAAGGATGTTTGCGTTCAGAGTCCTGAGATTTTACTTATTGAAATAGCTCATCAAATACTCCACCATTTTGTACAGTGTCAGTATGGCCAAAGTTTTATTCAGTCACGTTTTGACTTGTAACGTATGTAATTAATAATTAAAAGCAACATAATCTTATTATGAAAAGTATTCGAAACATCAACTTTCTCAAACGATATATGGATACCCGCTTCACGGGAAAGCAACATCTTTGTTATGCGGCTCGGTGTTTCGGATTTATTTATTAAAATTTTGAAAGCCTTTTTTTCCCCCTAATACCGACACTTAAATCACCGCCAGACTATCCATCAACAAATATCTGGTGATTTCTTTCTTAGTTGATAATACGTACTTTTATGGAACATGATATGGAAGTAAATAAATTGGAAGTAAAAATATTCATGCGCAATTATTTTCATTTTTAAATCCCTTATATTAGCTTCACCGTCACCTCTCTCTCTTACTTGGTCAGGCGGAAAATCAAAAAGTAAAAAATGACCCACTTCCCGTGATGCTATCGAGCTGAAATTTTGCACATAGACTCGTGTCACCTATCAACATTTCAGATCGATTAAATGTACCGTAATTAAATATATGCACTTTTTGTTTATCTTTAAATAACTGCTGTATGGTAGCCATCTGTTGTTTAAATTATTGACATCTATGTGTTTCCTGGAGTTCAGTCCAGCCATCGGTGACCACACCCCCATCCTAAGCACGCACATCTTATCCTTTACAGCAGTGGTTCTTAAATAGTGGGGCGCGCCCCACAAGGGAGTGGGGTGCTAGGCTCCGTCAAGTGGGGCTCGTTTGACCTCAGCAGAGGTGTACTTATAATAATTTTATAGAGCAAATGACAATTTTTACAGTCACGCGAGGGGGGGGGGCGAATTGTTTACTTCTTCCTAAGGTGGAGGGGGGCATGACAGAAAATAATTGAGAAGCACGGCTTTACAGCAATCTCTTTTTTTTTTCAACCCCATTGGGATCCTTACCTTTTTTTTTTTTACTTGCTTGGATCCTGTAATTAACTTTCGTAAGACTCATTTTCACGGGAGTTTGCTCATAATTTACTAGAAAAAACACAAAGTCACGTGATAATTTTTTTATTGCGCGAGTTGTTCACTGTATGGTTAAAACTGTCGTGCTAACACGTGATTGGGGTATAGAGTGTTGTGTTGTGATTTTTTACAAGTTACGCATTTGCTATGTGACATTTTCACTCCTAGTACCCATTCATAAATGACGTCATTCACGGGGGGATGGGTAGGAGGTCACACATTAGAGACGATGTTTGACGAGGGGAAAGGGTGTTGAAGATCTGTGACGTCATGTGAAAAAACGCGAACTTTTAAATAAAATGTCCTCTTAAATATTTAATTTATAACAATTTATTTAAAATCAAATTTTAAATGGCTTCACGCGTGTTATGATACTGAGTGCAGTCTCACATTATATACAAAATTAAATGAAAATAAATTGATTTGAAACATTCTCCTTATCAAAAGGAAATACGGCTGTTATTTAGAGGGGGGAGGGCCACACAGCTTTTTGACGTCAAGTTTGAGGGACGTCTAACTTCTTTTGATGACATATGACGACGGGGGAGGGGGGGGGAAGCGGACAAAATTGCTAGAAACACCGCCCCAAGACCCAATATTCCAATGGGTTGTCTATAATCCCCTTTTAGTTGCAGACAATTCTCCTTAGTTCCTATGTTGAAAAAGTTTGTAACTAAACTTACGAAAACCTTACGTATATTATAACAATGTAATGACGGATTTCTTATGTGAGATTTTTTCTCTTTCCTTTCAGAAAACAAGGATCACTAACGTGTAAATCTTTTTTGGTGCGGTAGTAATCGCGATCTTACATACTGTCACATCCAAGGTTGTTAACAATACTAAAAAAAAATTATTGGCAATACCAATACCAATACTGCCTGTAAAATCTATTGGCAATACCAATACCAATACAATTTTAAAACCAGTATTGCAATACCAATACCAATATTTATTCATTATTGCCTTACCAATACCAATATTTGGGTCATTCGACGAATAAAATGCAAATACGTAATTCATCGCTTTATATCATTTACATCGATAAACGATAACAACATTTTTGGCTAATTTAGACAATGTATTTTTAACCAAATTTTGTTCAATAGTTAACACTTGCTTCATCAGTTTTCCTCTTATCTTCTTATCTTATATGTTACAGACGCTCCTTCTGTACAGAAGATTATTTTGTCCTACGTATTTCTATGGTTTGTGTTTAGTCCTGTATTCTTACTAGAGTTTTAAAAGATGATAAAGTGGTGGCTTTCCTGGTTTCTTCAGGCAACCCATTCCACGCCCGAATACCGGACGGAAAGAAAGAAAACTTGTATGTGTTTGTTCTTGCATATGGAATAAGAAAGGTGTTTTTATCTTTATGTCTATTTGAGGGTTGTATTAGGTTATCTTTGTGTTGTATTTCTAAATTAGAATTAATTGCCTTATGTATAATTACTAATTTACTCTTGGTTCTTCTATCCTCTAGTGTTTCAAGGTTTAATGATTTAACTAATGGTGTTACTCTTGTCAGTTTTGAATATTCTCCAGTAATGAATCTGGCAGCTCTTTTTTGTATTTGTTCTAACTTATCAATATTTTCTTTGGTGGATGGGTCCCATACTGAAGATGCATATTCTAGTATAGGTCTCACCAGGGTGAGATAGCATTTTAGTTTTATATCTTTGTTACATTTGTAAAAGTTTCTTTTTATAAAGCCTAAGGTTTTGTTTGATTTTTTAATAACTTCATTGACATGGGGATTCCAAGATAGTTTCTCATTTATTATGACTCCTAAGTATTTCGCATCTTTAGTTTGGGTTAGTTCTTTTCCATGAATGAAATATTTTGAATTTATTTGTTTCTTTTTCTTTGTTACTCTTAGCAGTTGACATTTTTCTGGGTGGAAGGACATACTCCAGTTAGTTTCCCATTTTATTAATTCATCTAAGTCTTTTTGTAAAATTTTGCTATCTTGTTCTGACTTGATTGTTCTATAGATTATACAATCATCAGCAAATAACCTAACTTTAGTTCCTGTTGAGATATTGTTGGGTAAGTCATTTATATAAATTAAAAATAGTAAGGGACCTAGGACAGTTCCTTGTGGAACTCCTGAGTTAACCTTTATTGGTGTAGATTTAGAACCATTAATTATTACAGTTTGCTCCCTACCCAATAGGAAATCTTGGATCCAGTGATGTAAGGGACCTGAGATTCCAAAGTATTTAAGTTTTTTGAGTAAACTAAGGTGGTGAACTTTGTCGAATGCTTTTGAGAAGTCTAGTAATATTGTATCTATTTGATCATTATTATCTAAGCCTTTTGATAGATCATCTATTAGGCCTATCAATTGTGTTTCACATGATCTGTTCTTTCTAAAGCCATGTTGGTGTGGGCATAGGGCATTATATTTGTCAAGGTGGTTAACTATTCTGCTATATATTATGTGTTCCAGTAATTTACATGTGATACTAGTAAGTGATACAGGTCTGTAATTACCAGGGTC
>MUZC01000724.1:299420-317878 GCA_002072015.1 Radix auricularia | reverse complement strand
TATATATATATATGTATGTATGTATGTATTATTGTTTAAATAAGTCTTTCATAATGAATTTCCAATGCAAATATAGAGCAAGGAGAGAATTACACACTGGTTCGGAAACTTTTTCATTTTTCCAAAGTAAACCGACATTAAAGAATTAGTGACGATAAAGCGATGAAGGTTCTCAAAATAAGTTTAATCTTGAGTACAAGTTACACATAAATAATATTTCTTCCATAAATTATGATAACGATCGTCGGATTATTTTCCAATAATTTTAGAAACACTGTCTTAAATAATTATATTCTTAGTATATTTTAACTAGCGCATGGATATCACGTGTATGTGTGTGTGTGTGTTTGTGTGTGTTTTGTGTGTGTTTTGTGTTAAAAGTGATATGTCATTGTGCCGAATTCTACAGTATTAAGACCAACATACTTTTAAACGTAAAGAACTTCCGACATTACAATATTTTTTGTTGTTATTTTATCACATTTAATAATTTGATACAGTTGAAGGTAGGAGATATCTGGACAATAAATTAAACACAATAAATGAAACAACTGAGTACTTTCTAGAATGTTGAGGTGTCAGCTGTCTTGTTTATTTTTGAAATTTAAATAGTGTGTTGTAATCGTGTGAATTTTTGTTTAAGTTACTCGTCTTCCCGTGATGTTTATTTTTTAATATTAAATATATATAGACTATATATGTATATATATATATATATATTGAATGAGACTGGGAGGACCATAAATATATCTTCATTTTATGAACGAAATCAAAGTTTTTTTTTTACGAGTTTAAACAAAGATTTATTCATTTTAATTGATCCTTTTGAATTATGGGGTGCGTGTATTAATAAATTATGCTGAAGTTATAACAATACATTATGAAAACGTCATGAAAAGTAATTGAAAATTAGAACCTACGTTCTTATGTATATCTAGAGGGTTAACTTTTATCTCACTGACTTCTGTTGCGCGGTAATAAAGAACCGAATGATAGCAGCTCTTTTTTGTTTGTTTGTCAATTATATAATGAACAAAACCACGTAACTTGCTCTTTACAGCTATAACTTCATTCTCTATGACAAACCTAATATTTGAAACGAAGATATACAGGCCACTGTGGTAAGTAAATCAGACAGGTTGATTCCGTTGACTAAACACGTCACCGGATCCTATTTGCATATTTACAATTTATCTTTCACGTATCAACCAATGTGCGTTCGTTTAGTGTTTTAAAAATAATGTTACGTAATCTCTTAATGCAATGTCCAGTCAATGTCATGGACGTTCAGAGATCTGTGTCAGCTTCCAATGCGACTAGAGAGTGACCAGTTGGACGATATGATCATCGATGTCAGCAGCTTTCATCCGGCCCTCGACCCAAGGGTCAGTGGGTCAACATGGGCGACACCATCTTGTGGGAGTCAACGCTGGACACCGAGAAAGGTCTGAGTAAATGGGGGTACAGGCTCATCGCTGCCGAACCGCTGTTGTCGTGGCTGCCGCCCGAGGAGTCACCGCCGCTTCCTTCGAGTTTCCGATGCGCCGACGCCGCTGCAACTGCCGAAGACAAGGACATGCCCGAAGATTTGGAGCACAGGTGTCCGAATCCGGGAATGACGAACGACGACGGCGGGAGGGAGGCGGCCAGGTTGGCGTAGGGTGAGCCCGGGTATTGTCTTAAGGATGATCCCGCTGGAGGCACGCGCCCCGATCCTGGGGTCGACCTTGACATTTGAGACGACGAGGAGGCCACCACCGCCGCTGCTGCCGAGATAGCCGCCGCCGGTGACGTCATGCCGTGGACGAAGAGTTTCTCGATGCCCGGCAACCGCGCCATGGCGGCTGCGTGGTGGTTGTTGTCCATGAAGCCGGGCGAGTGTTGGAGGAGGTTGTGGCCGAGGTACGGGTACATACTGGGGTGCTTCATCATGCCGGGGAGCGAGTAGAAGGATGAGAAGGGGAGCAGCGCCGGGTGACCGTCCCTGGCAAAGCTCGGGAGCCCCATGTACGGGAATCCCGCCCTTCCGAAAGCGAGCCGACTCCTGGCGGAATGTGACGAACGTCTCCGGAGTTTTCCGGTCGTTCCTCCGATGAACACGTCATCGCAAGAGGGGTCCAGCATCCAGTAGTTGCCTTTCCCGGGATCATCGTAATGCCTGGGCACCTAAGGAGAAAAATTTTATACGTTAACGTAGTTTATAGTTATTAAGCTTGTTCTGTTAAGAAACATCAGATGAGAGATATTAATGTGGAGCCACTGATGTATAATTGCTTTTTTTTCAGATGAAATTAAATTGTTGGTCTAAAAAAAATAATGTTTAAATTTAAATGAAACAAAAGATACTGATACACAAACGATTTGTGTGGTTGAAACAATAAATGTAAAGCTTTATTAGTGGAAATATACAGTGTAGATCTACATGTGTAAAATTTTCGGAAAATCCCTTTATCAGTGAAACTGTATAACACAAATATTTAAATTAAAATTATTATAGAGTCTACTATGTTTTTTAAAAAAAAAAAAAAAAACCTTTACTATGGGAAAACTAATTAAATACAGAGTAAAACACGAGACAGAAGAAGTGAAAGGAATTATAAAAAGGTCAAGTTACTTTTAAAGAACGAAAACTGAAGGAAAAAAATGGATGACATAATAATTCACTATGAATTAAGAATACACATAATGTGTATTATGAGACTCGGAGCATCTTACCACATTGTACTATTCAAAACCCTAAATATCGATATCAATGGCTGTTAATCATTATTAGAGAATACAAGTTTACTTGCCGTTTTATAAAGTTAAACTAATTTGATTCTTCTTTTTAAAAATTAATTATCTTTAAAAAAAAATGGTCCGCCCTGAACAATGATATACATTCACCAAGTGTTTTCTATTCAAAAGACTAAATATGTGTGAATACAAGCAGAGGCGTCACTAGGGTTTGTGTCACCCGGGGCGGTAGCTCATGGTGTCACCCCCTCACGACTTGACCCATAGAACTCCTCCCAGTTTTCCAGTGCAAAATAACGGGAAGTTATTTTTAACAGTGCTTTTTTTTCTAGCGAAAAATTTTTGGGAACTCATTTCACATCTTATCTTATCTTAGATATACAGACGCTCCTTCTATGCAGAAGATAATTGCGTCCACAGACCACGAGAGATGATCTGTTGGCAAGTGATGCAGTGGTCGGGGGCCTCGGCTATAGGGGTTCCACGCATTACCCCAGCCGCCTAGCTATTGTCTAGTTAGGTACCCATTCGGAGCTGGGTGACTCGGGGACTCCTCAGGCCCCGAGAACAAATCCTCACTTTCGTGTGGATTCGAACTCGTGACCATCGACATGACAGTCGAGAGCGCTACCTCTCGACCACCACGTCCCACATCTGTTTTTAACTTATGTCAGAAAATACAATAAAAGGCTATTACTGAAAAAAAAGCACTGATTTTTTTATTAAAAAAAAACAATTTCAAAAGCCTTTGGCAAGCTATCAGATGGCAACACTAAATATTGCTTTTAATAGCTGCCCCAATATAACCAAGGGCAATTTTGTGGCATAAAATTTAATAACTGACCTATACATTTTAGAAAAATTAAATATCAATAATTGATTATCCTTTTCTAGTTAGTTATTGTAAAAAACTTGTTTCAAAATGCCCATAACATGATGTGTAAAAATTCCTGATGCATGAAATAAAATAATGGATATTACCATCATAACAACTAGAGCACTTTATTAAGGTTAACACATGTATTTTCATTGCTATTTTTAGCATCATTTATTCATAGTTCCCTTATATACATACATATATATATATATTCGTCACCGAATGGATTAAAGCCAACATGTTAGTGAAACATATAGCCGTATAGTTAAAGACAAAAAAATAATTTATTTTAAACTCATTGTGTTAAAATAACACACTTTGTGTGCTTTATAACTTAATTAACTTAAACACACTGGCTGACTTAAATTGGGATTAATTACGACTTTAATTTTGATTTAAGCCAACTGAAAAATTATTATAATTCAAAACTGAACTGATTTTTTAAATGAAGAAGTTGAAACAAGTAAGTTCATTTAATATGTACCTTGAGCTATAGCTCCGTTCTAGATAAAATCTATGTTATTTGATGTCACTATAGACCTATCAAATAGAATCCTCTATAGACCTGTCAAACAGAATCCTCTATAGACCTATCAAATAGAATCCTCTATAGACCTATCAAATAGAATCCTCTATAGACCTATCAAATAGAATCCTCTATAGACCTATCAAATAGAATCTATGTTATCTGATGCAACTATACTTATCAAAAAGAAAAAAATGTTATCTAAAATAGATTCGAAATTAGATAGAAACTATAACATTGTCAGATGTGACTTCATATTAGATATAAATTATAACAATGTCAGACGTGAATTCGTATTGGATAGAAACTACATGTATAACAATGTCAAATGTGACTTCATATTAGATAGAAACTATAACATTGTCAGATGTGACTTCATATTAGATAGAAACTATAACATTGTCAGATTGACTCCCTATGAGATAGAAACCATATATTATCTGATTTAGCCATCTACTAGTGTAAAAATCACACATAATGCCATGGATAGACAAAGGGATAATTTTGAAGTTGTTATTAGTTTTGTACATAAATATTTGTCCTTGCTGTTGCTATATTTTGAGTTGTAAACTGCCTTTGATATGAAGGAACATGCTTACTTGTCATTTTTAACTTAGAATTTAGGGATTAAAAAAAATAGTATTGTAATAATAAATGGAAGTGGGTTTACAAAAAATATGTATTTTTTGCACCGAATATCTTTATGAATATAATTCTCTTAAGGCTGCGTGTGCATAAGAAATGAGACCTCTTAATCTTAATGAAAAAGTTTTAAAATAATTAAATTTGAAAAGATGCGGTTTTAAAGTTTTAATTTTCTAATTTCAGTAGACCTCTTGACGGAGTGTATGACAAATTTGTGGACGAAGCCCGCGTTAAGCTATGAATTTATTAGAGTAACGCCGTTGATTCGAAATTTTATTTCAATTAGCAAGCACGCAAGCGTAGCCTATAACGTCATTCAATTAACATTTAGTAACTCTATTAGCGGTAATAACAATTATTACTCTCGGAGCCGAAGTTAATGCACAGCGGGGAATCATCGCACGCTGAGCTTGTAGGTATTGGGTGACGAGTGACATTACTAATGATGAAGTAATCAATTCAACCAAAACATGAAGTCCTGTAACTTACAGCAAATTTACATGGCATAAATGATACTCCACGTTGAAAGTTGAGTTACAAAATATGCTATTTTTAATTATATATAGGAATATAGAGTTTACATCGCCCAAAATGTTATTCCATTTGATAATTTATTTTAAAAAATGCGCTATCATGCAGTAAAGATCAAGACTCCGGGCTAACTAGAAATTATGATTTTTTTGGTTTAAAAATCTTTATTTAATAACATATAATTTATTCTCACAGCTTATTATTAGTTCCCGTATGCTACAATTAATTATGGAATATAGTTTCAATGTACGGCCTCTAGCTTAGGTTTATCTTGCCTTGACTTTAGTTTATGGTCTCTAACTTCATTTTGAGGTCCACTAACTTCAGTGTATGGTCCTCTAATTTTAGTTTCTGGGCCCTTAACTTTATATTATGGTTCCCTAACTTTAGTTTAAGGCCCCTTAACTTCAGTTTATAATTCCTTAGTTCAGTTTAAGAACAGATTAACAAAATGATGTAGATCTAGACCGATATAAATATTATTTTTCTCATACTCAAATCTGCATGATATTAATCCTCACCAGTTTCATTTTTGATTGGTCGCATTTAACTTTTACTGTCGAACAAAATTATACTTTTATTGTTTTTATGTGATTTCATTAATTCAAGAATGTAAACATCTATTTTTAAAAAAATTAAATCCTTTCCTCGCTTATTCTAGTCATTAGTAACTAAATATACAAGTAGCAGTGCTAAAACTAAAAACTATATGATATACTTGATATACCACATGTATGTATGTATGTTATTTTAAGTATGCTTATATATATATATCTCGAAAGAACTTATTAAAGAAAAAAAAAAGCCGATGTTAACTTTATTTAGTTTTCGTCCTTTTACTGTTCTTATTATCAAAGCTGGCACAATGCAGTGAACAACGTCATGTCGTCCACAAACCAAATGACCAATCCTACAAGCTATGATCAGTAGGGATGCCATTTTTTGAGCTTAAAAAGACAGGCTGTAGATAGGTAATAAAACGGTAATAAACAGCGGTCAGTCAAGTTATAACGTAAATATTGGAGTTCACCGAATGACGATACAAGTGTTGGTCAGAAAGTTGTACTGCAAATATTTGGTTTTTAAAGTATAGTATAGCACTGTAGCACTGTAGATGTTGGTCTGTAGCTACATGGTGAAAAAAAAAGTAGTGCAGTAAATTTCTCATGTTAAAAAATTTGTGATGTAAATTTAAATGTTTTTTGTAAAGAAGTACTGTAAACTCTAATAGTGTTGTAAATGATGGACTGTTAAGAGGTATTATAATATAAATGCTGATCTGTAAATTTAAGATGTAAAATAATGATCGGTGTAAAATGATGATCGGTGTAAAATGATGATCGGTGTAAAAAGATACAGTAAATGTTCATCTCTACAGATTGCTTTAAAAGTTGAGCTGTGAAGTTATAATCTAAATGGTGGTCTGTGTTAAAGTTCACAAGTAATGTTGTAAATAGCGATCTGTAAATATGCAAAATAAATAAAATTGTTCTAGTGATTTGGTATTCTTCTCTTATCCTACTCTTATTCCTCCTATATACACCCACCATTCCACTCCTAGAGGACAAGAGCCACGGAGATTAGTTAGCAGTTGTTGACCCTATGAGAGCTGGCGCTTTTTGTCCTTCTTTCCAATTATTTATTTGTTTTGGTGGGGAGATGGTTGATGTCACTGAAAGAAGGTAAAAAATAAAACGCTTCGACGTCTCCCTTCAAACAACAAGCAAACGTTTCGATGACTGAAAACCATTAATTATTAAAATTGTATTCCAAGTCAACTACTCAACATTTAAATGATTGATTGTAGTTTTTAAAACGAGGTTGTTCCGGAGCGCCTACGGCGCCCACTTTTTTTTAAAAGCCCGAGTAACTTACGTGAATGTTATTACGTGAATGTTATTACGTGAATGTTATTGCATGCGTTCGAATCAGAGTGTCCGGCAACAGAAAATTGGTATATGAATGGGTTCAATAAAAAAATGAATAATTAAATTTTAGTCAGCTAAACTATTAACGGCCATTTTTACATCGCTCCCTTCTCCAAAATTAAAATATAAGCCCAAACAATGACGACATATAATATTTTACAGCGAGAAACACCACACGCTCTGTAAATCTCGAAACCAAAATGAGTATGATTTTACGTCTATATTTTCAATTTTTAAAAAAATATGCTGATTATGTCCCTTAACGTTACAGAATGAACCGGGCGTATATAATGTTTACATCCAATTATTAGTTTTCCACGTCCTAATCAAAATTTATTAGCCAATGGTTAAAATGATGACTGATTACTAATTTTTAATAAATTACTCGCATCTATAGGAACTAAACACATACAAAAATATTCCCATTCCTTCTTCACCCTAGTGAGACATCAAGATTGTATATGGAACAATATAAGTAATAATAATATTAGTATTAGTAAGAACTAAGATGATACGCAACGTTCACAACATATAGTAGGTAACATTATGGGAAGATTATTGAATTATTGAAAACATTGTCGTATGTCAAATAGCTAAAGAGCTTATCATCAAGAAAACACGGATCCTTATGTCTCTAGGACAAAAGATGATGTCACTACGCCAAATTTCAAATACGCCTTTGCCAGAAAGTTGAATAAAATAGCAACAAATGTTGTTTCTATAAAATTTTAAGTTACGTTTCAGTAAACTTTCAATTCAAACAATTTTTTTAGCTACTTTAACTTTTGTTTTTTAAAAAATATTTAAAAAAGTAAATAAATAAAGAGCCATTGAGGAAGATAAAGACTCAAGTCATCCATCCATCCCTGTGGCGCTATAGCTCAAGTACGGCTTAGGTCTGCCTTCACCATTCAAGTTATAGAAATTAAAACAACGCATTTGTCGACTATAATAATAATAATAATAATAATAATAATAATAATACAATGATAATTTATATAGCGCTGTATCCCAGCAAGGAGCCAGGCTCACAGCGCTTTACATGGAAATAACAATACATATATTAATAAAAGAAACATGCATATCATACTAACTACATAAATGAAAATATGTATTAAAAGATTTTTAAAAAATGAAAGTTACCAAGAGCAATGTCCTTTGCTCGCCTGTTCAGTAAATTGGTAAAAAGAATGTGTTTTTTTTCCTTCAGGTCTTTATTATGCTTAATAAATATTAAGATTTTTTTATCGTTTAAAAAAAAAAAGTATAAAATGACTGGATAGATTCTATCATGGAAATTTTTCAATTTTTTTAAAGGAGGAGTTGTTTTGGATCATATCTTTCTTTTTTGTTAAGCTAAATATTTCCCTATGATCAAATGCAATAATTGGTTTCCTTACGCGGCCTTGAATTCACCGGCCACTTTTAATACATATCATGACTCTAAACATTGTTCCATCCTATTTATTTGACACAACTCTTAGATTATTTTTTTAAATTTTTTTAAATATATTTTTATATATATATATATATATTTTTAAAGAACTCTCTACGTTTGAAGTGAAAACTGTCGCGTTACTCTTAACCCTAAGGTTTTACATTTAAATTTATGATGTCATGAGGATGATGCCACTGAGGCTTTCCCTTAAATTTATAAGTGTATTTAAGTCAGCTTGGGATCCCAGATTTGATTCTAATGGTAACTTATCGTGCTGATAATGTAACGGGACCCACCTTGAGAAAACATTTGTTGAGGCTGAGGTTGTGACGTATTGAGTTCTGCCAGCCCTGCTTGTTGTCCCTGTAGTAGGGAAAGTTCTTGGTGATGAACTCGTAGATCTGGCTCAAGGTCATCCTCTTCTCCGGGCTGCTCCTGATGGCCATCATGATGAGGGCGTTGTAGCTGAACGGCGGCTTCTCGTTCTTCTTGTCCTCCTCACTCTTGCCGTCCTTGTCTTTGGCGGCCTCGTCGTCTTTCTTCCCCGAGTCTTTGTGCTTCTCCGACAGAGGCAGGCCCTCGTCGTCGTCTCCATGATCGAACTCGTCCATGTTCTCGTTATCGTTGGGGTCGTCATCCACATCGACGTCTGTATTGTTGTTCTGGTCCTCCTTGTCGAAGACGGAGTCGTCGCAAGACGCGGGTGAGCTGCACTGACTCCGACGCCCAGGAGACTCCACCGCCGGTGACTCTTTGATACGATGATGGAGTTCTTGGTGCGCCGCGTGTCCGTGGTAGCCGGGGACACGTTCAGCGGCATCGCCCTCGACCTCCTGCTCGGATTCTTTCTCGTGACCGTCCCTTGAATAATCCGAGTCAGGATGTATGGAAATGTCCGTTTCTTTCGAGTTTTCCGAGCAGGACGAGGGCGCCCGCTCGTGACTTCTGTGAATGGTCTTTGATTTGTAAAGTTCTGAAGCGAAAATAGGCGACGGCGGGCTGCTGTCACCGTAGTGCGGGATATGGCTGTTGCTGCTGTCGTTACTGAACCCCGAGTTGTCGAATGCTGTTTTGATGTTGTTCTTGTTGTACGCTGAATGGAAGTGAGCAGCAGATGCCTGGGAGAAAGACAGACCGACTCCTCCAGGGTGGACAGTGTCCAGCATGCGGTGGTGATTGGTGGGGCTTACAGGAAGACCGTTCCTAAAGTTTTTCCCAAAATCGTCCGCGAGAACGCGACTGATGCTGAACGGATTTCCCGTGCGCTGTTTCGCAGCCAGTTCGCTCTTGGTTTCTTGCAACATTTTATATTGATAACCTCGTTGTCTCCTCGTGAAACAAGTAACATATAGATAGATCAGGACCGACGCAACTCGCACATTGTAAACAAAACAGTTTGGATCAACTTGGCGGTATGGTTTCACGATACGTTTTATCCAACAGTAACACACGGACAGGAATCGAATGAGCCAGAGCTAAAAGTCCGATTGTCTAAAAGTAGATGAAAAAGATCAACTTGTTGGAAACTCCACAACTAAGAATTGAGCCGTAGGAACTCTCCCACACGAAACAATCAACTCGTCCTTATTTCCACATACACTCTACACTCGGCAACTCACTTGAGCATGGGACGAACGAGTGAGACGAGATCTCCCGGCACAATCTTTATACGGATAACAACGTCGGATCCTCCGTGTTTAGAGTCGAAATCACGAGCCTGCTGCTTCCATCGCTATGGGAACGTCAAGTAACCCTCGGTGGGCGGGGCTTAAAACGCGCGCGAGCCAATGAATGTGTGAGTGGTTTCCCTTTACACGCGTCCGCCACAAAAAATTCCCCAGATTTCATTGGCTAAACTCAACGGCCCTTGTCACTGTCCTGTCAATAACGGTGACTTTGCTGGGGTGGGGCGGGGGAGGGGGTCGCACGTTTTCGTCTGTCCTTCTATCCCCCAACTCCCCTCCCGCTACCTCACCGCCAGCAGTAGCAGACCTTTGACAGCCAGCAATTGTAATGACACCGGTGATTGAATTGGGTATTACACGGGAGATTATATTGGTTGCGTTTACAAGTAGCCACGCAGCATTCGAAGATGCTAATACTAATGAGCCGGCCCTCGTGAAAATGAGCCAGAACCTTATATATCGAAATGGATCTCTATGCATAGGATGGGATACAGTTTAGAATCATGGGGGTTCTCATCTGTTCGTCCATTCTAGTGTCTTTTCCCGTTTTTTTTCACCTGGATGTGCCGCGTTATGGAGTGGGTAATACAAGAAAATGTAATACAAAGCGGAATAATTCACTTAATTGGCTTCCATTAAAATGTCATTTACAAGCGAGAAAGAAACATTTGTCAATTCGCTTACCTGATAATGAACGAGAGTGAAACACAGGAGCGAGTGTTAAAAATTGAAATTGGACCTTTATTATTTAGCCCCCCTCAATAATAATTAATGCTGTTTCGGTAGAATACGTAGCCTTAAATATTGTTCACAGATGTATAACTTTAGGAGGAGATGATTTAATATAACACAATACACAAGATGAGGCTTAATGCCAGAGAATATATTTGTGTAACGGCTGTTGGTTGTTAGAAAGTAAACTTGATTCAAGGTGCTCGCTTGTGAGAGAAAATACTAGTACCGGGATGGTTGGTTATTGAGGTTTTGGTAATTGTTCCTGGTATTGTATTGTAGAAATGGACCTCATACTTGGGTTGTTGAAATGGACCTCATACTTGGGTTTTTTAAATGGACCTCCGACTTGGGTTGTTGAAATGGACCTCCGACTTGGGTTGTTGAAATGGACCTCAGACTTGGGTTGTTGAAATGGACCTCCGACTTGGGTTGTTGAAATTGACCTCAGACTTGGGTTGTTGAAATGGACCTACGACTTGGGTTGTTGAAATGGACCTCAGACTTGGGTTGTTGAAATGGACCTCCGACTTGGGTTGTTGCAATGGACCTCATACTTGGGTTGTTGAAATAGACCTCATGCGTTTGTTGTTGAAATGGACCTCAGACTTGGGCTGTTGAAATGGACCTCATACTTGGGTTGTTGAAATGGACCTCCGGCTTGGGTTGTTGAAATGGACCTCAGACTTGGTTTGTTGAAATGGACCTCAGACTTGGGTTGTTGAAATGGACCTCCGACTTGGGTTGTTGAAATGGACCTCAGACTTGGATTGTTGAAATGGACCTCCGACTTGGGTTGTTGAAATGGACCTCAGACTTTGGTTGTTGAAATGGACCTCAACTTTTGGTTGTTGAAATGGACCTCAGACTTGGGTTGTTGAAATGGACCTCAAACTTTGGTTGTTGAAATGGACCTCCGACTTGGGTTGTTGAAATGGACCTCCGACTTGGGTTGTTGAAATGGACCTCATACTTGGGTTATTAAAATGGACAGCATACTTGGGTTATTAAAATGGACCTCATACTTGGGTTGTTGAAATGGACCTCATACTTGGGTTGTTAAAATGGACCTCGTACTGTTTAAAAATTTCAAACAAATTTCCATTAAAATTTTGTTGATATACAGATAACAAGAGTATAATGTTTACTTAACGTTAGTAATATCATGTTATTGTCATGATCCTCATATGCACCAGTGTTGTCAGTCAATTTCCTCTTGCTGCGCTCAATGTCAATGTTTGAAAATGTACATATATATTTGAGAGTTTTTATATAAGAGTTAAAACAATTGAATTTTGTTGAGATCATCAGCTGACTTCACTGTATAATCTTACATCAACATAAATGTCAGCTATTTTCTTTCTCAAGACCACTAACCAATACAAATGTCAGCAATGATCTGTCTTCCAACCACTCACCATTACAAAGTCAACGCTATCTTTACTACTATTTTCCAACCGCTCACCCCAAACAAAAACGTCCATTTTCCTGTCTCACAACCACTCACCATTTATGAAGTCACCGCTATCTTTAATCCTATTTTCAAACACTTAAATTAAAACAAAATTCACCAATATCCCGTCTCCCAACAAGTCACCAATACAAATATCTCCGATGTCACTTCATCTCATTGCCTAATAACCAGGCTCGTCCATGGGACATATTTTTCTGTCCTATCCCATCCCATCCCATGGCAATTTATGCCTGTCCCATCCCATTCCATCCCATGGACAAGCCTGCTAATAACTAACACAAAAATAAACGTAAAAATATTATTATTAGCAACATCTAGCTCACTAATATTTCACATATATATTATGGTATGAGCTAAGAAAAACGGATCTAACTCGATGAGATATTATACGTGTCTGTCTTTTTATCTGGGAAACAGTAATGTTCTCTGTTATAGCTTTGAACGTTTATGCTGAGTCCACAATACAATTTATCGGTTATGTTCGTTATTTGTCAATTATTTCCGCAAGTCATTACATATAGGACTCATTTAGAAGCTTCATGGAAGAAGAATGGAATTCCGATGAGCGAAGATGTTCAAAACCGAAAATTTGATGTTAATGTGGGTTCATATACGCCCCCAAGGCCAATTATACAAGTTTGCAAACAACGTTGTTGAAAAACTAAGAATGCCGGTTATATAGGACCAGCCGCAGGAAGACGTTCTAATCGGGGCCCCCGTAGAGAAGCGAGAAAACCGAGACATTCACAATAATACACATATTTCCGAGGCCCCCTCCTGTCTCCATGCCCTCGACGGCATCCTCGACAATCGGCTCTAGAGATTTTACATACACGCGAGAACACACGCACACAAAAGCGTTTACAATTTTAATACGTTGAAGAGGTAGGGAAAACAACCCAATAGTGTGACACGGGTCGCTGAAAGAGTTATCCCTCAGTGTATGCATGCCTGGGTTATGATTCTTTCTCGAGTTCATTTTCAAGGGCGCATCTTTAAAAAAGCCGATATAGGAGAGAAATTTCTTGACTTAGAAAAAAAAAATTTGAAGAGTGTTTTTCTTCTCTGACGATGATTCAGACATTGGAGGCTATTGTTGTTGGAAAGAAACGCCATGGCATTTGAAAAGTCAAAGCGATAATTGACGGGAATATAGTAGAGGACAAAAATGATTTGATATTGACATCGTCCCCTAGGCCTATGGTCTCTAGCAATAACTCGCCTGCTGTTCCCGACAAAAAGATGCTAATAGTTTTGTATTTCAACATCAACAAGGCCACGAGAGGGCGCTGACGAATGCAGTACTCTGTCGGGACAAAAGAAGGGAAGAGAGGGGTGGCGCGGGGGCGGGAGAGGGGGCGAGGATATCAGGACAAAAGGCGCCCCTATGTCTCAGTTTTAGGCTTTCCCGTGCAGTCCGCGTTTAGAAACTTGAATGTTAGGTTAAACGGAAAACAAACCTTGACAGCAAGGAAACAGACCCCCCCCCCACACACACACAAAAACAACACAAAAACTATCTACATTTGTAGTTACAAATTTTAATATTTTTTAAAAAAATTTTAAAAGAACAACAAGAACACGCAACGCAGAATAAGACAAGTGTTTGTGGGAATCGAATACACAATCAATCAAACTAAATAAGAGAACGGTTTTGTTGGTATCGACTACACAACCATTTACATTCAATAAAACAATGCTGTTGTTGCTATCGAAAACAGAGAATAAAACCTGCACTTGTCTCGGAGCCCAAATCGTTTTGCTTCTGTAGAATTATGATATTAACTCTGATGTAGAGAAATCAGTGGCGCAGTGAAATTCTGTTCCAACCGGTGTCGACTTGGAGCCCCCCCTCCCCCACAACCTTCACCAAAGCATTCCAAAAAAAAAAAATGAATTGCGGTTTATTTTGTGTATAAGAAATCCTAGAAATAGAGAAGCCTGAAATATTCGTGTTTCTGTGATTATTCATTATAAGACAGGTGTGAAACTGATTGAGTAGGTCAGTTCCCTACATGAGCTGTAGATTAAGCAGGGTGTGCAGAGCACTACATGGGCTGTAGATTGAGTAGACCAGGACCCCCTTATATGGGCTGTAGATTGAGTAGACCAGGGCCCCCTTACATGGGCTGTAGATTGAGTAGACCAGGGCCCCCTTACATGGGCTGTAGATTGAGTAGACCAGGACCCCTTAAATGGGCTGTAGATTGAGTGGACCAAGGCCCCCTTATATGGGCTGTAGATTGAGTAGACCAGGGCCCCCTTATATAGGCTGTAGATTGAGTAGACCAGGGCCCCCTTACATGGGCTGTAGATTGCGTAGACCATGGACCCCTTATATAAACTGTAGATTGAGTAGACCAGGGCCCCCTTACATGGGCTGTAGATTGAGTAGACCAGGGACCCCTTATATAAACTGTAGATTGAGTAGACCAGGGCCCCCTTATATAGGCTGTAGATTGAGTAGACCAGGGCCCCCCTTACATAGGCTGTAGATTGAGTAGACCTGGGCCCCCTTATATGTGCTGTAGATTGAGTAGACCAGGGCCCCCTTATATGGGCTGTAGATTGAGTAGAACAGGGCCCCTTATATGGGCTGTAGATTGAGTAGACCAGGCCAACTGATATGTGCTGTAGATTGAGTAGACCAGGGCCCCTTTATACTGTCTGTAGATTGAGTAGACCAGGGCCCCCTTATATGGGCTGTAGATTGAGTAGAACAGGGCCCCCTTATATAGGCTGTAGATTGAGTAGGCCAGGGCCCCATTACATGGGCTGTAGATTGAGTAGACCAGGGCCCCCTTACATGGGCTGTAGATTGAGTAGACCACGACCCCCTACTTGGGCTGTAGATTGAGTAGACGAGGCCAACTGACATGTGCTGTAGATTGAGTAGACCAGGGCCTCCTTATATGGGCTGTAGATTGAGTAGAACAGGGCCCCCTTATATGGGCTGTCGATTGGGTAGACCAGGCCAACTGATATGTGCTGTAGATTGAGTAGACCTGGGCCCCCTTACATGGGCTGTAGATTGAGTAGACCAGGGCCCCCTTATATAGGCTGTAGATTGAGTAGACCAGGGCCCTTATATGGGCTGTAGATTGAGTAGGCCCCCTTATATGGGCTGTAGATTGAGTAGACCAGGCCAACTGATATGTGCTGTAGATTGAGTAGACCAGGGCCCCCTTATACTGTCTGTAGATTGAGTAGACCAGGGCCCCTTATACTGTCTGTAGATTGAGTAGGACAGGGCTCCCTTACATGGGCTGTAGATTGAGTAGACCAGGGCCCCTTTATATGGGCTGTAGATTGAGTAGACCAGGGCCCTTCATGGGTTGTACTGTTGGTGATGAGGCTGATTTACTAGCGGATAAAAGGGACTACTTACTTTATAATAAATTACTAAACGGCTTAAGAATGTCTCTGTCTTTTATTGAATATTTGTCATAACGATGCCCAGTAAATTTTGTATCACAATCTTTTTGGATTTAGGAGATCAAATTGCAAAATGCTGCGCAAAGTTGAAGAATTTTGTGAGACATTTATTAATGGAATTTTTATCAAGGTGTTAAAGTGAAACAACAAATTCATTTTTTAAATCTGTTTTTTCGTCATCAGATTTTTATACTCAAAACGGCACAAAATATTTTCTTATTAATAATAAGTTTTCGTTAAATAAAAATCACCTAGCCAATAAAATAATTTAAGATGAGATTGCATGCTAGTTAAAATATAAACATGGGCCGTATGTAGCCCGCGGGCCATACTTTGGACATCCCTGCTGTAGACACACTGTGTTGCAATAGTGAAACAATGAAGGAAGGCAAATATTGCTTAGACCAACGACAGATTTAAAGACGACCTCACAGCACGCCATCATTATGGCAAACACTGGCGCACAACATCCCCACCCCACCCCATCCCCATACCGGCACACCCACCCTGTCCCTGTTATGCTAATGCGTGGGGTCCATTATGCCAACAACGAGATCGTCTTTTCCAAATTAGCGTTTTGATGGGCAACTGGATTGTTGGCACAACAGAGGCACTCTTTGTTGCTCGCTGGTCTCTTTGAGAGTTTTGGGGACTCTACGCCACTTCCGCCTACTTAGCACACGGTAACGCCATGACGTTGGGTGGTGGAAGGAGAGATGTACGGAGAAACGGCGCTGTGGGGATTTGGGGTTTTGGGTGTGGTGGGGGGAGAGAGAGATCACAGGTTGAACAAGTTGATAGTACTGGAACAACAGCTTCGGGGCGAGGATGGGACACGTTTTTTTTAACATCCTTAACATATGATACGAGATTACAAAGTTTGTCAAAACCTATACTGTTTTATTGAATGAAACAATGTACTAAAAAAACTGTAAAAACTAAGTTTTTGGCTATAAATCCCTTATATGTGGGACAGAACTAAAGGTTTTGATGATGTTCAAACATTTACAGACTGAAAGGGACTGAACGCCCAAATGCTGTAAAACGGGGACGGGTGGGTGTGGGGGGCAGAGGCGTCACTAGGGTTGGTGTCACCCGGGGCCGTAGCTCATGGTCTCACACCTCACGATCAACCCATAGAACTCCTCCGAGTTTTCCAGTGCCAAATAACGGGAATATATAGAATTTTACAGTCTTTTGTCACCCCCTGACGGTGTCACCCTTTTCGGGCCGCCCCTACCACACCCCCTAGCGACGCCGCTGTGTGGGGGTGTGGACACCGATGGTTGGACTGAACTCTAGCAAACACGTTGATGTCAACAACAGACGACTACCATACATTTATATAGCGATACATTAACAGTGCATTACTTTTAGTACGGTACATTCGATCGATCTGAAATTTTGACACAATGCATTGTTAAGTGACACGAGTCTATGTGCAAAATTTCAGCTCGATAGCATCATGGGAAATGGGTCATTTTTTTAAATTTTGTTTTTTGGTACGAACGAAGAGACGACAGCGAAGTTAACATAAGGGATTTTTAAAAAAAACACAAAGGTTTTGACAATATATCCTTTATATATATACGCATCGCAGGACAATCCAAAAATATTTTTTAAAGTTATGCCTCAATTATAGAAAGGATTTATAGTAAGAAAAACTTCTACAGTCTGCCTGCTAAATTTCAGCTCGATTTGATCACAGTAAGAAGGTTATAAAAACATGTTTAACATAGTACGCACCGCGAGACAGATTAGCAATTAATAGAACTTGCATTTACAGATCGGGAATATATTCTACAAAAGTATCGTCAATATAATACGCACCGCACAGCGCAACAGGAAAGCTTTAAAAAAGGTCGTTCAATATATTTCGCACAGCGACACTCTGACACAAAAATTTAACTTGCCACATAGAAATAGAGATAATCTAAAAATTAATTTATTTAATTACAGTACATTCGATAGATCTGAAATTTTGATGCATCATTTTTATCATCGGCATGGGTCTGCCTGCAATATTTCAGCTCGCTAGCCTACGAGAAAGTGAGTTAAAAATTTATCTATTTTTTTTCGGCAAGCAGGCGCCCCAAGTTAATATAAAGGATTTTAAAAATGGTATATTTTAGCTTGTCTCTTTGTTACACTCAGTTTTCACAGATTATGCTGTAAAGTTGAAAAACAAAGCTCTGACCTGTTGCAATTTACCAAGTTTTTCCTCAAATTGAATTAAAAATACATTGTAGTTAGACTAATTACATTTAGAATACAATAATGAAAATTTCTCCTTACAAGCAGCACATTTATAATAGCTTAAAAAGAAGAAAAATATAATATGTTTCTCGTTAAACTAGGTAGCGGGCCGCATGTTGCCCGCGAGCTTCTGTTCGACCGCCATTTGCTCCACGGGATTTACATAAGTGTGGCGAGGGTGGGGGTGGGGGGGGG
>MUZC01000724.1:289207-299401 GCA_002072015.1 Radix auricularia | reverse complement strand
CTGGCGCTTGAGTGCAAATAGATCCATAAAACACTGAAATAAAAATTAGCCAATATTTCTGTAACATGTTTTGACTCTTCCACCTAGGCAGACATGTATTTGTCTACTCACGTTTCGGTGTGTGAATACGTGTGTGAAAATACTTGTGTGAATAAGTCTGTACGTGAGTGTGTTCATGAGTGTGCGTCCATTAAATAAATCAAATAATGTTTCACAAGATTCATGAAAAAAAAAACGCCCAAAGAAGAATGAACGTCCACAGATGAATGAACGTCCACGATTGAATGAACGTCCCATGAGACCAATCTGTAAAAATAAAGAAACATGATCTCCTACAAAAAAACAACAACAAAAAACTCCCCTCTCTAATCTCTAATGAACGCTGCGGACATTGATCTCATGAAGCCAAAGTGATTTATTGTCAGGCGCGGTCTCCTTGCCAGCCTTACGGTGTCGCGGAGTTTGTTTAGATCCAATGTGCCCACTCGACGTCTTATTTCTCCTCTCTGAAGGTCTCATCCATTTTATTGTTATTGTAAGCCCCGCGACAAGTCAGCTAAGATAGAAATCGTCATTTCTGGGGGTTGAGTGGTGGTGGGGGGAGGATCCGTTTTGTGTGTGTATGTGTGTGTGTGTGTGTGTGTGTGGTGTCCGGGGGGGGGGCATCACCACCCCCCCCCCCAAAAAAAAAAAAAAAAAAAAAAAGGCCCACAGGTCTAAGGTTACAGCTGACAGCATTCACCGTACAAGTGGTATATGGTGGACCCCAAGTCTTTCATAACTGTCGCAGGTTTGACGCATGGCGACCTCGCACGGAAATCTTCGCTTACCGCCAGTTTAACGGCCGGTGTACACCACGTGGGACGGGCATCGATGATCTCACTTTGTGATTACTGCTGAAAACGTCTCGATCCATCAAAATCAGCTTTTTATCTTATTTTCCCAATGACTTATGAATAACTTCGTGCACAAAAAACGGCCTGGAAGTGGGGGAGGGATTCTTTTTCTGATTTGTAACTCGCCGTAAAAAAGATATGGTCGAACGTAACAAATCAAAATGATAGTCGGAACTCAGGAAATCAGTTGTGTCAACGATTACCACTTGTCCTAAAATAATAATAATAATAATAAACTATTTTTTTTATGTTTGAAAGCAAGTTTGTTATAATTTGGTGTAGACTAATGGGAAATTCAGTAGCCTGCACACTTAAATTCCCAATATATAGAATTCTGCGTCTAATGCGATTGTTACACAAAGACATGAATTTGCTTCATTCGTATATTTTATTTTCGTTTTTGGAAACGGTTTGATTCGTAAAAATGTTTTTAATTAATCTACCTTCCATGAGATGGTGACATTTTTTTAAAAATAAATAAATAAATAATAATGATAAAAAAGGTTTACCTGTTCTTTCACGTCTTTTAGTACAAAGGAAGGTCACGCATTGCAGATCCCATTATTTTACAAGATATTATTTTTTAATGTATAAAGAAACATCAAACGATGTATTTTATCACTGTTTAAGGTTACTTAACTAAGATAGGTAGCAGCATTGGGGGTTTCCGGTGAGAAGAAAGGATTTGTTACATATATAGTCTTTGATGGAATGTTTTATTTTTCTAGAGAAATTCATTTTCAAAATTTATTTAAGTGAAGATCGCGGTGTGTCCAGTTTGTCAGGGACTGCATCCATTGAAACGGTGGTCGAGTGACAAGCGCGCTCGACTAGCTTACCGATAGTCACGAGTTCGAATCCATGCGAAGGCAAAGATTTGTCCCTGGGTCATCCAGCTCCGAATGGGTACCTAACTGAAAATAGTTAGGCGGCTGGTTAATGCGTGGAACCCTCATAGCCATGGCCTGTGACCACTGCATCACTTGCCAACAGATCATCTGTCATGGTCTGTGGACGCCATTACCTTCTGCATAGAAGGAGCGTCTGTATATCTAAGATAAGCTGTCTGTAACAAAACTAATTTGCACGAAGCGACATCGTGCCTTAAACTCTTACCGTTCACTGCGTGGACAGCAGCTCAACTGTTGCAACCAAACTTTACTAAAATAAAGGGGCGTTTTTGTTGTTCTAAAAGTTGTATTTCCCCTTGAGTTTTCAATCTTAAAAAATGCGACATTCTGACTTTTGTACAGGAAACGTCTGGGGAAATGTAGAATAAAAAAAAAATAACAACCTATAACAATCGGAAACGTACATACTTAATAACGACAAATAAGGGTTTTCCGTTTACAAAAATAAATAAATCAACAGCGTTCTGTCCTATCTAGAACACTACTTAATAATATTATAGCTAAGAATATAATTGATTGAACCTCAAATATTTATTACAGATTTATTACATTATATTTTACATTATAATTTAAATCACATTACAAAAAAACAGCATGCATTCTCTAACCACTCCATGGAGATCTATCCTATCCTTCTGTTCCCGAGGTCTACATCTTTGCTGTCGAGCTGGTTTGGGAGGGGGGAGGAGGGGGGATTCCTTACCTGGCGTGACTTAACTCTTGTTGAATCAGCTGCGTACGGCCAGGTAGTCACCCGATCCACCCCCAGCAGGTCCCTAACACCAAGCCATGCTGTAACCGATGCTGTTGACCGAACCAATATCAGAAAAATCTGGCACATTCTTCCTCAACCCCCCCCCCCGCTCTACCAGACAATGCATTTAGCGACAACAGTTTCCACATAGAGACACAGTCAGGACGGGTCACCTTTCGGGGAACCCGACCCCTGACCAAAATGTGGACCCGTAACAATTTAGAGCATTCTGGGCGCTCGCAACATTAAGTCAACAAGGCTAACCAAAGAAAAAGAGCTTTGAGGCTTGGCCGCACAGTTCCTCTCGTCAATTGCGGAAAGCCGGGTGGGACACGGGTGATGTGGTTCATGATCTCGTGTATTGTGGACTGCACGGCCGAGGCGAAGGCGTGGGCTCTGAGAACGTGATTTGCCCCGAGTGACTGCCGTAGCCACGTGTTCCGTTAAAAGTATTTGTTGCGGGGGGAACTTTGTACAAACTTTACTTTTCTGGAGGCCGAGATTTAGCTCCTGCAAAACTTTGGTACATTCGCAAATGGATGCTGAAACAGATTATGTGTATGCATGACCAGAAATTCAATATTGAAAAAAGATATCAAACTCCTGAGTTTTTTTTTCTCTTTTAAGTAGGTCTGAAAAACTCCATATCATTATGTCAGTTCTTGAAAATTTGTTCCGTAAAGTAAATTAGACATGCTTACGTCATGTGTTTGATATGCTACGATTATCACACGTAAATGCCCCCCCCCCCCTTTTTTTCCCCATTTTTAAAAATAGTTTTAAGCGTCAAAGTTGATATCTCCTTTCTAGAAGTGTCGATTAGCAGATGTCATGTAAACAACAACAACAACAAACAAACATAAGGGATATGCATGAGGTGTTATGACTGAAATGTGGTAGGCTTAGCGTGAATGTAGGACAGGACACCTTCAGATGGAACGATCTTCCACAGAAAGTTGAGCCAACCGAGGGGCGTGGTCTTCATGATCTCTCCTAGGGTACGTTGGGGCGTGGGGGGTTAGCGTGGACATTCCAGTCGCAGGTGTGAGAATGGGGTCCGGTGGTGGTGGCTCTGCCGTGTGGGAAACACCAACACCCTCTTCGGACTGACAACCGCTTCAGCAAACATATCAGACATCAACAGTCTAATTGCGTGGTCAACAGACCGACGGGATCTAGTGCTGGTTTAGAGATTAAGCTCATATTTTTTCCACGATCTCTCCTTTTGTTGACCTTTGACCTCATACTCAAGAGAACAGGGATGACATGCTTAATTGTGACACCGCTCGTTTTATTGTACGTCATGGACGTGACGTAACGCCTTATATCTAGTGAGAGAGATGACGTAGCCTAAACGTTGTTTTTTGACATCTTGTCAGGCTCATGCACACCCTGTTTGCCGACATATAAACGTCGTATTAGAAGTCAATACTAGTGTAGGTGATGACACTATGTTCAAGCAAAGTGAGCAGAAGTCAATGATAGTAAAATGGTGATCTTATAAGGTCAGATTGGTTAGAAATATAAACCAATGATAATAAAAAAGGGTGTCAATAGGCTCAGGACAATGATAATAAAATGGTGTCACTAGGCTCAGGACAATGATAATAAAAAGGGTGATACTAGAGAAGTGTCAGTTAGAAAGTGAAGTCAGTCATTATAAAGGTGTTTAGACTAGGATCAGGTAAGGTAGAGAAGATGTACACGATAACAAAGGTGTTTAGTCCTGGGTCAGGTGAGATAGAGAAGATGGACATGATAACAATGGTGTTTAGTCCTGGGTCAGGTGAGATAGAGAAGATGGACATGATAACAATGGTGTTTAGTCCAGGGTCAGGTGAGATAGAGAAGATGGACATGATAACAAAGGGGTTTAGTCCAGGGTCAGGTGAGATAGAGAAGATGGACATGATAACAAAGGGGCTTAGTCCAGAGTCAGGTGAGATAGAGAAGATGGACATGATAACAAAGGGGCTTAGTCCTTGGTCAGGTGAGATAGAGAAGATGTACAGGACACGAATCAATCCTAGTTTGAAATAATAAAGTAATTCTGTAAGGGTCTATACGGCTATTCTGTACGGCTTTTGACAGTATTTTAGCAAAGATAAATATACAAATAAATGTTTTTTTGTAACAGAGCAAAGATATTTTCTAGATAAAGATAGAAAGCAAAAGTTGCAATTAATAATAAATTATTATAAATAATTAATCATTGATTTAATAATGATAAGAATGTTTAAAAGACAATAAATGAATAAATGGAATCGCTTATCTTCATTCAGTTGTAATTTCTGTCTCCTTGGAAAATGCTTAAAAATATTTTAAAACTTATTCTAGATCTATATCATTATCAATTGTGTACACTTTCAATAAAAAGAAATACGGGAAAACAGTGATTCAGATCTCCGCCTGTCACACAACACTCATATGTCTGGGCACTTTGTCATTATATTTCTGGGAACTTTGTCATCATATGTCTGGGCACTTTGTCATTATGTTTCTGGGAACTTTGTCATTATGTTTCTGGGAACTTTGTCATCATATGTATGGCACTTTGTCATTATGTTTCTGGGAACTTTGTCATCATATGTCTGGGCACTTTGTCATTATATTTCTGGGAACTTTGTCATCATTATGTCAGTTTGTTAAAAGACGTTTAGTTCTTTGCCCGTTGCTGTTGTCAATATAAGCGGCTAATGTTTTTATTTTTTTAAAATGTTTTAATTCTTCTTCTCTCCTTCTGTTCAAACAGCACAACTGTTCGTGGAAAGAATGATCCCGTCATAACACAAAGAAAGGTCAAGATAGATTTTTTTAAAAATCACTTTGAAGTACATAGATACCGAGATCTAAAATATCAAATTACCAGACATTTTCCCCATAGTCTGCATGTTGTCGACTCCACATTGATTCATTTTCCCGCCAAAAGAAAGGACGTGTTGCTGATGATCTAACCCGGGACAGAGATATCAAGTCACGTGATTAGAACGCCATACTACCCGCACATGCCCTAAAAAAATAAACTCTAGGCTTCGCTAATTAAAAAAAAAAATTCAAACTTGTTTTATCAAGCGTGAAGGAGTTTGTTTGTTGATATTCAAAACAATCTCTCCGAGGCGGATGCTCTACTTGAATTATACAAAACGCTGTTGATCAAAACAATTTGTAAAGAAACTATTTTTGAAATTTCTTGTTGCTGCATGTTGACATTAGAACCTTCATTTCTTGTTCAAAGCAAGCCGCTCGTGAAAACACGTGAACAGGTCTGTTACATGTTTGTCTCCCTTGTGGCAGGTGATAGACAAGAGAAGCATTTTTTGTTAGCTATACCTCATACGGCAGATCATGTCGGGAAATTGTTGAAAAAAAAAGATCTAATGTCTTTTATTTTTAAGGGTACCTCACACAGGCAGTCGTGCGCAGCAGTTGGAAACAGGGTTCGCGTGTTTGTATTTCATGGGTGGCTCATGATGGGGGGGGGGGGCAATCATCTACTACAGTTTCTATTACAGTGAAATGCCTCACCTGGTACCTACGATTACGACTTAGTTGCCTTTGTTCAGGGTTTAACCCTAGCCTGCTCATGTCGCGTGATGAGCCGCTTCCTTCCATCTCTAAAACTCGTCTCCTGTCCCGACCAGGGGCGGCCTCAATGGGGGCCACACCGCCAGGACTCATTTCCCATAGCCAGGTACCAATCAAAGACTCAGGAAAGGTAGCTAATGCGCCGCGTCTTTTGACCACCACCAACCGTCCGCTTGGATGGCTCCGTGGACCCATGGATGTTGACAGGCAAATGGCGAAACACCGGAAGTGTTGTTTCGTGGATGACCACAAGTGTGTGTGTGTGGGGGGAAGGGGGGTAAGGGGGATGTTCACCTGGTATCAACAAATAACCCTCCCGTGGGGATTACATAACGAAGCTTTGGCCATTTTGACCATGCAGTCTCATATTCACGATATCAATTTGATCTCTCTCCACAGATCTAAAACCAACAAACGGTTTCCTTTGTGTACTATACTTTACTAAATTATTAACATTATGAATTTGTGTTAAATTGTTTGTCTGTGACTAGGGAACGTCATGTTTCAATAGTTTAAATGAGAACAGTTCTTTCTCGTTTGATAGTGTGCGCTGAAATAAAATCATATCATGCTTCAGTAGTGTGTCTTAAAATTTTCATTCTATGTTTTAAATGATGTATTCTTAAAATATGGTTTATTTTATGATATACCTTTAAAAGTTAACTTCTAAATCATTTATATTAACTCGTGGCGTCGGCTTGAATGATTAGCGACAAAATATTGGATCGATTTTAACACCGTTTGCTAACGAGCTGAACTTTTGTAGCCAGACTCGTGCCGACGATAAAAATAACATATTAAAATTTCAGATTGATGGAATGCACTGAAATTAAATTAATGAATTTTTGGATCAACTCTATTTATCTCCATGTAGCATGTAAATTTTTGCGCTGCGTATTATATTGAACAACCTTTTTAAATATTTTCCTGACGCGCTGTGCGGTGTGTATTACATTGACGATACTTTCCCGATCTGTACATGTTATGCTTATGTAAATGTTTTTCTTTTACTATTAATCATCTCTATATATGTGACATAGCTAAAATTTTGGATTTTTGGATTGTCATGCGATGCGTATTATAATAAGCATACTTTTAGTCATGTCTCGTAAATAAAAGATTTATAGTCAAAAACATTTTTTTACGGTTTTAAAAAAAAATTCATTATTTGGATGTTGCAGAAATGAAAAGTTTCGGGCCTTAATTATATAAGTTATTTTAACAAGGAAATGTTTGTTAAGTATTTTTTGTTTGTTTGTTTGTTGGTTTTTGTTTTGAAAGGGATATACATTTAAAAAAAAAAAAAAAAAAAAAAAAGATAGGCTACATTAAAATAACCACTAAAAAACTAAGTTTTTGACTTTAAATCCTTTATGTACGAGACATAAGTAAACGAATATTTATTAAAATACGTATCGCATGATAATTCAAAAATTCAAATTTCTAGTTATGTCTCAAATATATAAAAGATATATAGTAAAAAAAAAAAAAAAAACTTCTACAGCCTGGCTGTTAAATTTCAGCTCGATTTGATCACGGGTAGAGGAATATAAAAAAAAAAAAACATGTTTAGCATAGAGCGCACCACGAGACAGATTTGCAATTAATAGCATTTGTCAGGGGCTCGTTTTATTGGGTTTTGCCTCGCTCTCTGCTGTAGACTCGTACATATAAAATTCCACAAGTCTATGTGAAACAATGCAATGTTTACTCCGTCGAGGAACTGGCGAGTCCTCATAGGACATATAAAAGTTGATATAACTCGTAATATATTTACACGATCTCCCTGCCTCCCAGTACAGGTTTGACACAGCGTCAGGCCTCTCTCTACACAAAACTCCGTGTATGACCTCGGTTCAAACTGACCGATCTGGGTGACGCTTCAGTCTCTCTTTCACTCAGTGCCCGTTGTCACTTCTTGTTCCTTTATACCCAAATGGTCTCGACTGCCCCTCGAATCACCTCCCTCCTGTCCTCTGACCACACGCCCACGTTATCAGAGTTCACAAACAATCATCCCCGTGAACTCGTGTTCACTCAGTCAAGATACATTCACCCACAATGATATTCATACCCCCGACAGCTTTTACATTCACAAATAGTTCAGTACAATACGCACAAAAAATTAACATGCTACATAGAAATAAATAGACACAATCTAAAAATTCATTAATTTAAATCCAGTACATGCGATCGATCTGAAATTTCGAAAGATCCTTTTATCATCAGCACAAGTCTGCCTACAAAATTTCAGCTGTCTAGCTCACGAGGAAGTGGGTTAAAAATCGATGCAAAATTTTTCGGCATTCAAGGCATCAATCAAACGCCACGAGTTAATATAAAGGATTTTAAAAAAAAAGAAAAAAAAGCTTTCTGACTCTTAGCCCATCTCGCGTGTGAAACGTTTTCATTAACAACGATGACACGGAAGGTAATTTCTGTGGAATGTTGCGACTGCATTCAGTTTACAAGTTATTTCCCCCCCCCCCCCTTAAAATTGGGCAATGAAATCTACGGCGCTTTCGGATTCTGGACATACCAGTGTACCACGTTACATTGTTTTAGTCCCACCCTCTCCCCTCCACCACTGTCATCTAAAAACTGAGGGAAATATGGAAGTGATTCTCAGTGACATTAAGGTATGCTGCCCATTCACTAATGAGGATATTCTCACATGATGAGGCAGTACGGAGTTCCGATAAACTTGTTGATTTGGCTCTGAAATTGTTGACACCCCCGCTCCTCCTCCCACCCACACATATTTCCCGACATTCTGGTCGATCAAAGTCATTAGTATCTATAAATAGCCTGACACAAATTTTTTCCCTTTAAACCTTAACTCCTGGAGAACAGCTAAAAATAGTTCTGTGTCATGTCCAGTGTTGATGATTCTGTTTGGTGTGTCGCAAAAGGAATGTAAGGAGCGCAGAGAAAATAATGAGGGTAGCGTCGCGCAGTAAATAGAAAGGGGAGTAGGAGGAGACACAGAGAGAGGGTGTGGGAGAGAAAGAGATAGGGAAGGATAGAGGGGGATGAAGATAGAGAGAGACAGAGAGAGAGAGAGAGAGGGGAGGTAGATAGAGAGAAACAGAGAAAGAGAAGGGGAGGTAGATAGAGAGAAACAGAGAAAGAGAAGGGGAGGTAGATAGAGAGAAACAGAGAAAGAGAAGGGGAGGTAGATAGAAAGGGGGAGGGAGAGAGCTCGAGTTCGGATAACTATATATCTACTGACAGCCTACGTATCTTTTTGTCCCAAAGTAGAGGACATTTCTTCTTAAATAATAATAAAAAAAATGAACGCAATTTCCCACGGGAAAAATTGCGTCTATATATTTGAAATGTGGGCAGAGCTTGATCATGCAACTCCTCCTGAATCATACCAGATGGAGGGTTCGGGGGTTTGGCAAATTGTTTAACGAGGTCTTAAAGATGTGCAAGGGCCCAAAAAACCCCAAAAAACTGAAAAGATTTACTGGATTTCCTGGAAAATCCAAAAGAACGGAAAAAATATAAGAATTTGTCAATTTCTCACTAACCATAACATCTGTTGGTTTGAAATAAACGCCAAAACGATAGCTAATAATATTTAGAACAATGTTGGGGAAGGAATTTTTGAAAAAAGTCTTTTCGTTCGACTCCCGTAATTTTAGCATAGATCTAAATTTTTGAAAGCAATTGTTTGGTTTAGTTTCAAAATAGGTAGTGAGTATAGCCTCGTCAAAACGACCCAATATGCGGCTGCATACGCGCTCGTCCACTTCCGGTTATTGCTATTCTTAGTAATATTTTTTTTATAATGTTAAAAATTTCATCGGAGAATGTGTGGCTGTATGGTCATATTGATAGTACGATAGTACGCTACATCGCAGGTCCGGGGTTCAATTTCATATTGATGCCTATTTTTTTTTTTTTTCAAACAATACTACATGAATTGATTATGAATAAGATTTTTTTTTAAAATGGTTTGTTTTGATGTTAGGCTTAGGGATAGACTTTAGGGTTACGTTAAGTGATAGTTATTAGGGTTTGGGTTAGGTTTAGTGATAGT
>MUZC01000724.1:262598-279496 GCA_002072015.1 Radix auricularia | reverse complement strand
AACAATGCACTATAGCACCCTGATGTAAGACCCAGCATCCCAGGAACAATGCACTATAGCACCCTGATGTAAGACCCAGCATCCCAGAAACAATGCACTATAGCACCCTGATGTAAGACCTAGCATCCCAGGAACAATGCACTATAGCACCCTGATGTAAGACCGGCCCAGCATCCCAGAAACAATGCACTATAGCACCCTGATGTAAGACCGGCCCAGCATCCCAGGAACAATGCAATATAGCACCCTGATGTAAGACCCAGCATCCCAGGAACAATGTACTATAGCACCCTGATGTAAGTCCCAGCATCCCAGGAACAATGCACTATAGCACCCTGATGTAAGACCCAGCATCTCAGGAACAATGCACTATAGCACCCTGATGTAAGACCCAGCATCCCAGGAACAATGCACTATAGCACCCTGATGTAAGACCCAGCATCCCAGGAACAATGCACTATATCACCCTGATGTAAGACCCAGCATCCCAGGAACAATGCACTATAGCACCCTGATGTAAGACCCAGCATCACAGGAACAATGCACTATAGCACCCTGATGTAAGACCCAGCATCCCAGGAACAATGCACTATAGCACCCTGATGTAAGACCCAGCATCCCAGGAACAATGCACTATAATACCCTAATGTAAGACCCAGCATCCCAGGAACAATGCAGTATAGCACCCTGATGTAAGACCCAGCAACCCAGGAACAATGCACTATAGCACCCTGATGTAAGACCCAGCATCCCAGAAACAATGCACTATAGCACCCTGATGTAAGACCCAGCATCCCAGGAATAATGCAGTATCGCACCCTGATGTAAGACCCAGTATCCCAGAAACAATGCACTATAGCACCCTGATGTAAGACCCAGCATCCCAGGAACAATGCACTATAGCACCCTGATGTAAGACCGGCCCAGCATCCCAGAAACAATGCAGTATCGCACCCTGATGTAAGACCGGCCCAGCATCCCAGAAACAATGCAGTATAGCACCCTGATGTAAGACCCAGCATCCCAGAAACAATGCAGTATAGCACCCTGATGTAAGACCCAGCATCCCAGAAACAATGCACTATAGCACCCTCATGTAAGACCCAGCATCCCAGGAACAATGCACTATAGCACCCTGATGTAAGACCCAGCATCCCAGGAACAATGCACTATAGCACCCTGATGTAAGACCCAGCATCCCAGGAACAATGCAGTATAGCACCCTGATGTAAGACCCAGCATCCCAGGAACAATGCACTATAGCACCCTCATGTAAGACCCAGCATCCCAGGAACAATACACTATAGCACCCTGATGTAAGACCCAGTATCCCAGAAACAATGCACTATAGCACCCTGATGCAAGACCCAGCATCCCAGGAACAATGCAGTATAGCACCCTGATGTAAGACCCAGCATCCCAGGAACAATGCACTATAACACTGTAATTTAAGACCGGCCCAGCATCCCAGAAACAATGCAGTATAGCACCCTGATGTAAGACCCAGCATCCCAGGAACAATGCACTTTAGCACCCTGATGTAAGACCTAGCATCACAGGAACAATGCAGTATAGCACCCTGATGTAAGACCCAGCATCCCAGGAACAATGCACTGTAGCACCCTGATGTAAGACCCAGCATCCCAGAAACAATGCACTATTGCATCCTTATGTAAGACCCAGCGATTCAGAAACAATGCACTATAGCACCCTGATGTAAGACTCAGCATCCCAGGAACAATGCACTATAGCACACTATAGGGCACACGGTGGTCGAGTGGCAGCGTGCTCGACTGGCCTGCCGATAGTCATGGGTTCAAATTCATGTGAAGGCAAGGATTCGTTCCCGGGGCCTATGACGTCACTGAGTCACCCAGCTCCGAATGGGTACCTAACACTAGTTAGGCGGCTGGGTAATGCGTGGAACCCTCATAGCCGTGGCCTGTGACCGCTGCATCACTTGCCAACAGATCATCCGTCATGGTCCGTGTACGCAATTGTCTTCTGCATAGAAGGAGCGTCGATATCGATATGACAAGACAAGAGCACCCTGATGTAAGACCCCCCTCTTCCCCAGGAACAATGTAAAGCTTATATAAAGCCCCAAACGCCTTTTTGAGGATTTTTAATCACCTGCTAGCCCATCAGCCCCCAGCACCACCCCCTGTTGTTGTTTTTTTTTTGGGGGGGAGGGGCGGGGCGGGGGTTGTTCCAATCAGCTAATATGACATCTACTTGTCTATTCCTAAAAGCACAGACCATTAAGTTTTCGAACACGTGTGTATGAAGAGTGCCGTCGAATAACAACAACAATAATAATAAAAGCTTGATATAATGGTGTCTGAATACACATCAATAAAACAACAATTCTGTAGAGTGGCACTGAAAGAAAGACAACAGCTGTATACAACCATCCATAACACCGGCATTAACAAGAATAGGAAAAAAATCATCAAAAAGTTAATAACAATATTATCAGGGGAAGTAACACATGTTAAAAGAACCAAATGGAAAAAAAAACAACGGGAAAAAATTACCCAAATAAGTTTAAATGGAATGTTCAGAGACATTAGCATAAACAGCGGCCGGCTAATACAATGATCTGATGTCGTGTTATAATGTGAGAGTGACCCGTCGCTGCCTCTTTCATTAGCTCGGCCATGGGTGGAAATGTTTTCTTGGACCTCGCCAGACTGGTCTATATTTGTTTTTCTCCCCAATGCAGGTTATTAACATTTAGATCGCGTTATGTCGCTCGCCACCGCCTCGTTCAAGCTCTTGCACGACACATGGACGCCGATAACACCAACAATAGAAAACGGTTTTTGGTGATTTTTTTTTTTTCAAACATCGTTCTCTTGGTATAAGGGCGCGCTAATGAGTTGTGAAACTTTGGAGGAGAAGGTTTAGAAAATAAAATAAAAAATAAAGTGTGTAATCGATGTGCGCAAGCGGTTGTGATCCTATAAAGAACTATGCGATGGTAAAATACCCCCCCCCCCCAACCCCGCACGCACACACACTCACTCACACACACTTAACACAAAATAACACAACCTAAAACAACCTGTAAAAACAACGTTTTTGAATGTAAATGCCTTACATATGAAACATAACTAAAAGTATGGATTGTGATCAATATAATACGCACCGCGCGACGGGCATCGAAGGCTGGAGTTAACTCCAGTGACCCGTGGAGGTCAACTATAGCAGAGGGCTACACATGCTGCATCGAGATACATAGAGATAAACTAAAAATTAATTAATTTAATTACGGTACATGTGATCAATCTGAAATATCGATATAATGCTTTGTTAGGTAACACAAGTCTACGTGCAAAATTTCAGCTCGATAAGATCATGGGAGGTGGAATATTCTTCACTTTTATTTTTCTCCTGACGGGCGAGCGGGACCAGAACTAGACGGTGAAGTCAATATAACGGATTTAAAACAGGACAAGATTTTCAACAGCTAGTTTTTATGCCCCTCTCTCCTCTTGCAGCATTTTGTCTTAATATCTGATCCGGCATCTTATAGCAGTATATCTGTATCGCATCTTGTTTTACACTTTCAGTATCAGTATATTTTTTAATTAGTTTTGTTGGTGTTTACATTTTTTAAATAGATATCCTATATAATAAAAGGCAATTTTCTGTGCTGTCATCGATAGCGATTGGTCCCTCAAACTCCTACAGATTTCTACAGCCAATCAGAAAAAAAAATTAATCTCACATTGAACAAGTTTACGCGGACGTTCAAAGCGAGTTAATTTTTGTGCTTTATTTTTTCCAAACTTTATTTTAAGCTGTGCGCTTTCAAAAATATTTTATTGTCAAACTACAGTGCGCGCATTTTCGTGCATGCATATTGAATTAAGCTGTGGCATTTTTTACGGTAACTTTCTTTATTTGATAGATACATTAAATATGTTTCATTACAATTGTCACACAATGCAAAGGATTTATTTTTGTAACGCGTAAATGAAGTTGTGAATTTTGTTAAATTCATTAGTAATACATAATTCGTTATTAATTAAATATGCTAATTATAATTATGTAATTAGTGTGTAAATTTTACGTGGAAAGCAATGGTTCAAGTCAAATGTTTGTAATATAGAGATAATTATAAACATATATATAATTAAATGCTATTCATATGGCTTAATAAACTAGGTGACAGCCGAATATTCGACATGCGGATATCCAGAACAGATTTCGAGATTTTCGACACTATCTGGATTCGGCATATACTTATTGCAGATCCGAATAGTATCCGGATATCAGTGTAGAAACAAATTTTTTAATGAAATTAAATTTATATTAATAAGTTGATAAATAAATGTATGAAATGTAAAAAAAACCAACAAAAAACAATAACCAGAAATTAGCGCTATGCGTTAAGATTTATATTTTAAAATCTTTGTTTTTACGGGTTATTTACTATTACTATGATGAATAGTATTTTTGACGTGATGCACATTTATGTCCAGTCGAGACGGCTGTTGGAGAGGAGGTACAACATGCCACCGAAACGACGGCGGAACGTCCTTGGACGGACTTTGTTGTTCGTACAATAATAAAAGGCAATTTTCTATGCGGTCCTCGATAACCATTGGTCCTTCAAACTCCTACAGCCAATAACTAGCGGAGAAAAATTAAATTTCATTTACATATTGAGCAAATTTTCGCAGACGTTCAAAACGAGTTATTTTTGGTGCAGTATTTTTATCATCATTCAGTACTGTGTACTGTGTTCCCATACTGAAGTGTGTCACTCCGGCTAATCACTACTATTACTCCTAGACATCATGCCGCCGAAACCACGGCGGAACGACCTTGGGCGGGCTTTGTTGCTCGTAATTGATAATACTGTTAAAATAGTCACACACACAGATACAAAAAGAAGACCAACAAAAAAAAAAACAAATAAAAAAACAAAACAAAACAAAACAAAAAACAACCAACCTTATCTGAGAAGCTGTGAACGCGTGATATGATTAACCCGCATGTATAAAGAACATGAGGGACGGCAGGGCAGTGTTAATTAGTCAATGTAAAGCCTTTGTACGTCACACTCAAACTTTTTTCCCCTCCCATCTGAGACCAACTGATATAAATGTTGATCAGTCTACATCTTGATATCACCAAGTTTCATTGACGATGTTAATTTATTTGAGGTTGTGTCGTAATATTGATCAAATAGTTAAACCCCTCATATTAACGGAAGTTGTCTGTCCACCATGGCATTTCGTATTCAAAACAATTAGCTCGGTGAACCCAAATGGATCAAATATTGCTAATGAAATTCAAATTTTTAGATTAGGAATCCTAACTGATGCGGGATTTCATAAAGGCTTTCTATAGCCAGCAGGTCTGATTGTAAGCAATGAAATGGGTTTTGAAACGACGTAAATGTATGAGACACATGGCAAAAAAGGTAGACATTTCAGGATACATAGTTCAATTATAACAGGGGTTCTCCACTAGATTTTTCCCACCACTTTTAGTTAGGGGCAATTAAAACGAATAAGAGGATTTATTTGAATTTTTAAAATGTATCTTAAAGAATCTAGGAAATAAAATCTGATTATTTATTATTATTTTTTTCATATCGAAACTGAAGTGCTGGAAATTGTTTTGAAAAAGGAGAGAGTGGGGTCCCTGAAAATTGAAGAAACCCTAAGTGGAAACGTTACATTTTAAAGAAATTTATTGAATTAAAAAGTCTTTATCATGTGACGTACGTTCATGGTCAGACGTGTCGGGTCAATTTGCCTCACTTGACAATTAAACTTGCCTATTTTCAACTTGCATCACTTGTCTGGTAAACTTGAATATGTTCTTCAACTTGCCTCACGTCTATGTTCAACTTGCCTCACATGTCTGTTAAAATTGCCTCACGTCTTTGTTCAACTTGCCTCACATGTCTGTTGAACTTGCGTCACGTCTATGTTCAACTTGCCTCACGTATCTGTTAAACTTGCCTCACTTGTCTGTTAAACTTGCCTCACGTCTATGTTCAACTTGCCTCACATGTCTGTTAAAATTGCCTCACGTCTATGTTCAACTTGCCTCACATGTCTGTTAAAATTGCCTCACGTCTTTGTTCAAATTGCCTCACATGTCTGTTGAACTTGCGTCACGTCTATGTTCAACTTGCCTCACTTGTCTGTTAAGATTGCCTCACTTGTCTGTTAAGTTTGCCTCACTTGTCTGTTAAGTTTGCCTCACTTGTCTGTTAAATTTGCCTCACGTGTCTGTTAAACTTGCCTCACTTTAAACTTGCCTATGCTCAACTTGCCTCCCGTCTATGTTCAACTTGCCTCCCGTCTATGTTCAACTCACCTCACATCGTTGATCAACATACCTTATATCTATATACAACCTTACTATATGCATGTGAAATTTGGACCGTATACGAACGCCATGCGAGGTTGCTGAAACACTTCCACACCAAAAGCCTTTAAACAAATTCTCAGTATAAAATGGCAGGAAAAAGTTTCGGACACTGAAATATTAGCCAGGCCAGGACTACCCAGCATCCCCACTAGCCTCATGCAGAGCCAACTAACTATACGCGGGGCATGTAGTGCGCATGCCCGATCATCACCTTACCAAGAGGCCCTTCTATGGTAAGCTTACTGAAGGGCATAAAGCACTCGGAGGTCCATGTAAGCGCTACAAGGATACATTTAAAACTGCTCTAAGCGCTTTTGACATTAGACATGACTCCTGGGAGGCAGCAGCCAGTAACCAAGCCATTGGTTCTCTGTGACATGACTCCTGGGAGGCAGCAGCCAGTGACCAAGCCATTGGTGCTCTGTGACATGACTCCTGGGAGGCAGCAGCCAGTAACCGAGCCATTGGTTCTCTGTGATACGGAATGGCACAGCTGTCTGTGAGGCTAATAGACAACAGGCTGCCAAGACAAGACGCCAAGCCAGGAAGGACCGTATCCAAAACCCTCCTGAAGGGATCCCATCGACTCTTGTTAAATATGCGGACGCAAATTTCGTGCTAGAATAGGGTTAATAAGCCACTGGAGCAGGGGTGTCCAAAGTCCTGCCGGCGGGCCAAAGCCGGCCCGTGAAGCCATTTTAACTGGCCCGCGGCCTCATCTTAAATATTTATTTGACGGACGTGTTGTTTCTGTAACGATATATTTATTTTAAAAAAGTTAAACTTTTGTTCTGTTTTGAATACCTCAAAAGATGGCCAAAATAGATAACATTTTATTATTTATTAATACTTTCAGCCTTAAAGACCAAACAAGGGAAACAAATTTAGTTGCTTTCCAGTAAATTCTTTTACTGTATTCATAACTGATGATGCCCCTGCCATGACTGGTGATCAAAGTTAACTACCAGAGTAAAAAACTTGTCTATCACAAAGTCAGCGAAGATGCTGGCACAGATATTAAACTTCCCTGTATCATTCAACAAGTTTTGTGTGCCAAACACCTTATATGTGATCATTTCTTTCAGCCAGTGATAAAAGCTGTAAACTCTATATGATCTAAAGCCCTATTTCACTGCCAGTTTCAGCAGTTTGTTCTTGACATCCTGGGAGAATACGAAGATGTTATGTATCACAATGATACAAGATGTCTCAGTCGGGGAAAAAAACTTAGCGCTTCTACACACGTAAAAGAATATTGGGTATTTCATAGAAAAATATGGAACTATTAATTCCAGAACTATATGATCCTGCTTGGCTGGAAGATTTTGCATTTTTAATTGATGTGACAAGAGATGCAGTGGTAGGACAATTATATTCACATATCAAGGCCTTTAGGAACAAGCTGCAACTTTTTCAAAGGCAACTGTCTGGAATGCAGCCTTATACTACATATTTCCCCTCACAACAGGAAATCATGACATGTTTTACAGACAGAAGATTCAATGAGCAAATAGAGAGCTATGTTGCATATGTCAAATCCATGACTGGTGCATTTCAATGACTCTTTAAGGACTTTGCAACTATTGAAAATGAAATCAAGTTGTTTTTTAACCTTTCTGTGTTGACCCTGATGATGCTCCAGGCCATCTGCAACTGGAACTAATTAAGTAGCAGCAGAGTGTTGCTGAATGTCGCAACAGACAACAACAGCTTTATAGCATTGACTATTACGGTCAGCTGGATAGAGAGAGATTCAAAGATATTCTTACATTTGTCAACAAAATGCACAACTTGTTTGGCTTGACATATTTGGGTGAGCAGCCATTTTCAGTGATGAATTTTTAACCAAAAACCGTGTGAGGACGAGAATAAGTCACTCTCACATATACGGATAGTGGCGTTGAGCCTGTCCTCACCTATTTACTGCATTCAATATCTCAGTTTTACCCTTCACATTAATACATTGCTTAAACATAAACATCCCAATTTTATGCAAAATTCATATTTATTGCTGTGGAAATTTACGATTAATTAACTAATGTTAAAATTTTAATTGATTAAAATTTATTCGATCGATTAAAATCCGATTAAAATTTAGGAAAATATTTCAATTTTTTTCCCCTCAAATTTATTAATAATTTATATTTTTGTTTATTACATACTTTTCCGTTGTATTATTATTATTATTTATTTAAACATGCATGCATAACCATAAAGGTTTTTCTTCCTTATTTCTTGCATTCGTTGTGTTACATCACGAAATTTGGAAGCCATGGAATTTACGCTACTTAACCGATTTCGCGAAATAATGAATCTCGACTTAACGGTATCTATATATGCGTTATAAAATATAGTTAATCGAAATCAATCAATTAATTGATTAATGTGCACCCATTAATCGATCAATTTTTTAAAAAATCAATACGAGCCCTAATATTTTATTTTAATCTGGCCCCCCATATTCAAGGAATATGGCCCGCCATGCAAAAAAGTTTGAACGCCCCTGCACTAGAGGACACACCTGGCGGCCTAGCACATGACAAATACAAATATGATGAGAGTGGTCATCGTCGATTACGCCGGACGAACAACATACATCTTGGCTCACCTATTTGTAACAACTTACCTATCTATCTACAGCTTGGCTCACCTGTATGTAACAACTTACCTATCTATCTACAACTTGGCTCACCTGTATGTAACAACTTACCTATCTATCTACAGCTTGGCTCACCTGTATGTAACAACTTACCTATCTATCTACAGCTTGGCTCACCTGTATGCAACAACTTACCTATCTATCTACAACTTGGCTCACCTGTATGTAACAACTTACCTATCTAACTACAGCTTGGCTCACCTGTATGTAACAACTTACCTATCTATCTACAGGCTCACCTGTATGAAACAACTTACCTATCTATCTACAACTTGGCTCACGTCCGGTGTTGCGCAAGCTGATGGCTACGCACACCATTTTAAGATGCAAGTCAGCAATGCCAGCGCTCCAGTGTCACTCCGTCTGGTGATTTCTCGTTTGCATGCAGTGCCAAGGGAGATGATCACCACTGCGATTGGCAGGAGTTGTTCACCGTTACCAATGAGCTAGTTGGCGCGCTTTGCAGTTGATGAAGGGTGGTTATCGAGAAATAGATTAATGGATAACATCGCGGGGGGTTGGTTGGGGGAGGGGGGATACTCTGTCACTGGCTACAATGGGGCAGTTACTGCTCCACTACTCCTAGAGCCGGTACCCACTGCTCCACTGCTCCTGGAGCCGGTACCCACTGCTCCACTGCTCCTGGAGCCGGTACCCACTGCTCCACTGCTCCTGGAGCCGGTACCCACTGCTCCACTGTTCCTAGAGCCGGTACCCACTGCTCCACTGCTCCTGCAGCCGGTACCCACTGATCCACTACTCCTGGAGCCGTACTCCTAGAGCCGGTACCCACTGCTTCACTACTCCTGGAGCCGGTACCCACTGCTCCACTACTCCTGGAGCCGGTACCCACTGCTCCGCTGCTCCTGCAGCCGGTACCCACTGCTCCGCTGCTCCTGGAGCCGGTACCCACTGCTCCACTACTCCTAGAGCAGGTACCCACTGCTCCACTACTCCTAGAGCCGGTACCCACTGCTCCACTACTCCTAGAGCTGGTACCCACTGCTCCACTACTCCTAGAGCCGGTACCCACTGCTCCACTACTCCTAGAGCCGGTACCCACTGCTCCACTACTCCTGGAGCCGGTACCCACTGCTCCACTACTCCTAGAGCCGGTACCCACTGCTCCACTGTTCCTAGAGCCGGTACCCACTGCTCCACTACTCCTAGAGCCGGAACCCACTGCTGCTCTACTCCTAGAGCCGGTACCCACTGCTCCACTACTCCTAGAGATTGTACCCACTGCTCCACTACTCCTGGAGCCGGTACCCACTGCTCCACTACTCCTAGAGCTGGTACATACTGTTCCACCAGAACTGGAACTTTTTAGCGACAGGGTTAGTTTCAGTGTGCTCCCCCTCACCCCTCCCGCTCTTAACCATCTTTAATATTGGCGCTTAGTAGAGAGTTGGAATTAAAGTAATTTTTTTTTTTTAAATCTGTTTTTAAATTTAAATTATCATGTCGGTTTATTAGGAAAAATATGACACAATTGACCTTAAGTACAAAATGCCTTAGTTATTTATTATTGCTATGATAGTAAACTAATGCGAACAATTAAAATTGTTTTACGGATTTAAAAGTTGTTAAAATTGAATGAATGAGCGAAGTGTTCCTTCTTTGAGTGGTCGACCAGTCTCCTCCACACTAGGACCTGATACAGGGCCGAGAGAGAACGTCAGACGACGAAACCAGAAAGGAATGGAGACGGCAACTTCAGCGGGGAACACAAAGGTCTCAAGGAAACACCACTCCTCGCCCTGGTGGTAGACGTCACGATCAGTGGCCTCCCTTGTTCATCCACCGTCACAAGGAGGCTCCCCCGTCTGCGCAAAGGGACTCGGGCGCTCCTCGGATTTCACTTGAACGGAAATAACCACCTCTCGTTGAATAACCCCCGTCTCTGTCTCGAGCACCCATCGTGTCTAAACGGAGGGTATTTCTAGTATTTGCCCAACAGGCTAAGGGGCACTGATGTCCCCATTCTGAAATGGAAAAAAAAGGGGGGGGGGGTCAAAACGATCAGGAGCACTTACCTAAGTGCCGCCACAAATGAAAAAAAAAAGCGAATTGTCCCAGAGAGTCAGGTGTGGTCGGACGATTGTCATCTGTACCAAGTTTCTGTTCATTGTTGTTAATCGTCTTTTGTTACAGTACATTTGTACTGTGTACGAATCCCAAGTTATAAATAACAGAGATGATCTCTTGATATAATTATATGTTAGTAGCATGCAGTAGTTGGGCGCGTCATAACAAAAAAGTTCAAAGAGTCAAGTCTTGAGCACTTCAGGTGACACGTTTCATTGCCCTGTCGAGAGTTAACTCCCGTAGCTTTGGCTCATCTCAGGTCATTGAATCTATCAAACTAACCATGTGGAGCTTCATGTATGTGTTGTGTATGTGAGTGAGTGACTGATTGACTTCTGCGAATGATTTGTCATAAGTTAAAGATGAAGGCGGCATCGTAAGTGGTTCAGTTTATTTCAAAACTTGTATAAATATACAATTTTCCCTCGACTACTTTCAGGCAATTTATTTTATGTTGAAAAGCTGTACCTGCTTTTCTAATCATATAATTCAGGGTCTCCAAACTATATACGCTCGCGGGCCTGATTCAGCCCGTGAGGCCCTCTCATCCGGCTCCTGGAGACCTTCCAATCTCCAAAAAAAGATTATATTTTTACCTGTAGATTACCACAAACTTAGTAGTTGGGGATTACTCGGCTCCCAAACTACTGTTCTACAGTTAATGCGGCCCTTTGACAGAAAAGTTAGGAGACCCCTGATCTATCGGAAATAAAAGAAAAATTTCGTAAATGAGTATATGGAAAACAAATTTATAAATACTGTAGTAAAAATATTAAATCTAAGATATACACTAAGAAAATCATACCTTTGACTAATTTTTTTTAAAAAACATCATGGTACACCTTGATACTTTTGTATGTTCTTTGATACATTTCAAAACACACTTCAAACCACTGACACACAGTGCTACCAACTGATACACATTGGTACCCAGTGACACACAGTGCTACCAATTGATACACATTGATACCCACTGATACACAGTTCTACCTACTGATACACATTGGTACCAACTGATACATATTGATAATTGATACATACCCATTGATACACAATGCTACCAACTGATACACATTGATACGACTGATACAGAGTGCTACCAACTGATACACATTGATAATTGATACATACCCATTGATACACAATGCTACCAACTGATACACATTGATACCCACTGATACACAGTGCTACCTACTGATGCACATTGATACCAACTGATACACAGTGCTACCTACTGTTGCACCTTAGGAGCCCACCTTGACATAACCTTGATACACCTACGATTAGACCTTCAGCTTACTGTTCCCTGAAAGACTCGCCTTTCCCCCTCCCCACCACCACACTTTTTTTACCACTTCATCGGGCAGTTGGGGCACCCGAAATGAAGTCCTGACTACTTCCCTGGACTGCCCGCCCCCTGTCACCACCAACATGTCCTGTCCAGTGTTGATGTGTGTCTACTGTTTGTGACTGACATAATTGTCGCGTGCCAACGTTTCATTACAGCCTGGGTATTCCCGCCACCTCTATCCCTCCACATTCCACCCCCCGACTCTACACTGCATTCTGTGGCATCTGTGTCACCATCAATTCATTGAGTTGTGTGACACTCACAGATTACGCACGGGCGTGCGTGTCTCGAGTCAAATAGTACGACATCGACGGAGAGAGAAAAATTTAACTGGAAAAAAACACATAAGATAAATTAAAATCTATAATTAGATGAATAACGAATCAAATAGCTGATAATTTAAGAGAAAAACAAAACACAGGTATTTTAGAGGTCAGACAATGCTAATTTTAGTTATATTACATTATTTTTAATAATTTTTTTAGTCCCATAACCTCTTTTTTCGAGGTCGTAGGGGGTTATAATGTTTTATTAGAACATTCTCGGGCATAAGGGACACTGGCGGCGCCCACCCCTCTCCAGGTCAGCGGAGGGCTTTCTTAGCGTTAGTCATTTCTCAACACTGTGAGGCGAGCGCACTTTTGACTTCGCTACCAAGCCGCATAAATATTTCATAAATATCTGGACATTTATCGTATACTTATACACGTCTGGAAAATAAATATGTTTGTTAAATCCATAATATAATTATTTTTAATTATTATTACTCTATCAGTCGATAAAAAATTTGGGAAGTTGGTGGATAAAATAAAAAATAAAAACACAAGCATTCATACTTTGAATTATAAAGTACGTACCTTTTGTTAATGTTTTTTTTAAAAAAAAACATTTCATACTGTTCATTGTAATTTTTCTGTTGAAGATGACGACAAATGTTAACAATATCTTATAATTATTATAAAAGAAACATAACAATGCTTTAAATTATTACACACATTACATAATTATATATAAACGAGCAAAATACCCGTGCTACGCTACGAGGTAGGCACAATAAGAATAACTTTATTTGATTTTGGGTCTCAAATTCTCCTTAAAAATGAATGTAAACGCATTTGGAAATAAGGGTAGTGATAAATCAAACCCCGTCTTAATAAAAACAACGATATGTGTGTCGAGAAAAATAAAAATATTATTAATTTAAAGATTACCCATCAATTTTGGTATTTCTGATTTAATATAGCATTATTATTATCATCCGTGCTCTAAAGCCCATGTAGGGCCCTGGCTTGCTCCACAACATCCTTCCAGCTATAGCCCATGCAGGGCCCTGGCCTGCTCAACCACATCCTTCCATTCAGATCGATTGATGGCTTTCTTTCAGCATGCTCGAACCCCTTTAATAACGCATGCTATATACTTTACCAGAATAACAAATATCGTTAAAAGTTACAAAAACTAACGGGCAAGGCTCACTTTCTTTTCACGTGAATCAAAACATGAAAACAAAATTTTTCCACATGATTCCTTTTTTCTTAGAAATAGCTCACTAAACACCCATTTCATTTATAGTCTTAGCATGAAATTAGTTCAAGACGAATAGGATATTTTTAGCCAGATAATATTTGTGAATATTGTGGCTTGGGGAGAGTGGAAAATATGGTTTATTTGTTTTGAAGGCACATTTTCCTTTAACGTGAATAAAAACATAAGAACAATGCTGCTTTTTAAGAAAATGGTGAGAAATTGATCTCCTTATAAATTTTATGTTAATCATTATTTATTCCCGTGCATATTTTCTAATGGTAACAATTCACTTCATATCAATCGTTATTCCCGTTGTATACTATTCATCTAATAAACTCAAAACAGCTTGGCACAAAATGAGGTGTTGTCAGTGTGTTTTTTCGACAAAACACGCACTTTCTTACGCTAGATCCTATTTATAAGTCGTAATACCCGTGATATTTCTTTACAATTGATATATTTACACGCTAAAGAACAGTTTTTACCCGAAGCGTATGTCATGCAACCGCATTGTTCGAGAATTATTCCCAATTTTTTAAAATGGATGTTTCATCATTCGTTAGGTCTTGGGGAAAATACATGTTTTAAGATTACTTTTTTCATGCCAAAATCTCTCCTAAACATTATTTCTATTTCGAAGCTAAGCATGGGCTTAGTCAAATGAATAGGGTTTTTTATGCGCCAGATATTAATTATGTGAATATTGATGCTAAATTAAGTTATGTGCGTGTTAATTATTTTAAAGAAACACCTTAAATTGCAAGGTTTGAGCTGAAAATGTTTCCTGCTGGTTTACTTTAGTTGTGCAAAAAGCATTTTCTATTTGGTGGTTGGACACTTCGACCGCGGACGATTCGACCCTGGACGGTTCGACCCTGGCAGTTCGAACACAGGACTTTCGTTCCCAGGGTGCGGTCGGTTCGACCACGGAGGGTTCGACCCCGGTCGATTCGACCCCGGGCGATTCGATCCCGGACAGTTCCACCACGGGACTTTTCGACCCTAGGGCGTTTCGACCCTTTCGTTTCTAAACTGAGATTTTTTTCAATTATAATGTGTTATTTTATTACTATTATTATTTTTAATTAATTCTTGGTATATTATGAATTAGAAATTAAAAACAGAAATTCAACTCCTATCCCAAAGACACTTAAAAGGGACCTAAGTTAAATTATGTTTTAAAGATGTATATATTTAAGTGGCTCAAAGATTTTCATTGTGATAACAAAAATAAATGATTTTTTTTAAAATCTCGATAAGCTGAACAATGCACCTCGCAGGCGTTGGAACCATTACAAACGCGCGGCCTTCAATTTACTTCTTGAGTTCCTTAACACGTGAAGACCTCACTCGCAGAAATACTGATTTATATAAGACGTACAAAGTTGTCAGTATTCTTAAACATGTTACAAAGGCTGACTCAGTGGCCACCACATCACGCCGTGTGCCGTGTACTGGCGAAGGTTATGGGAAAGGTAAATAAAGTGAGGTGGGGGTGCAGCGAGAATGTAGGCACCTTTAGAAAAGACGATATGATCACAGTGCCTTTTTATTTCCCGATTACATCGGAATGGGTTTGGGGTGGATTTAAATAGGTTTTGAATCGCGCAATTATCACACTCATGAATATACGATGAATGTTGACTGGTTATAAGTGTACGTACTTTTTCAAATCATCGTAAATTAAACGTTACAAATAACTATTTGAATCTGAATTTAATTTTTAATGCATAATAATATTATGCAGAATTATTTTTATACCAAAAACTAAATTTTAAAAAGTATATGTAAAAAAAAAAAAAATCTACGGCGTAGAAAGAAAGGGGTCGAAACGTCCGGGGTCGAAAAACCCTAGGGTCGAAACGTCCCGTGGTCGAACTGTCCGTGGTCGAATCGCCCGGCGTCGAATCATCTGGGGTCGAACAGTCCGTGTTCAAACCAACCGGGGTCGAAACGTCCTGGGGACGAAACGTCCTGTGGTCGAACTGGCAGGGTCGAACCGACCGAGGTCGGATTGTCCGTAATTCATTCTATTTATATATATATTTAGGGATTTAATGATATTACAAATATATGCAACTGTTTTTTTTATTATAAATCACTTGTTAAATGCTTTGAAAGCGGTTCCGTGTTAATTTTTCTGTTAACAAATTTCATTTTCTGTAATTTTGACTTGTTATAAGCCCGTATAAAATTTGCCTCCATCCGATTATATACGTAGATGTATAAAAGCTTATATTAAAATGTAAAATTGATATTTCGTCTGCAATTAAATAATTTCTTCACATTTATTTCTATAGTTATTTAACAGTGACTAAGAGAAATTAGTTCGACCCATCTTCGTGTGATTTTAATATTGCAAAATACAATTTAAAATTTCAGAAAGGTTCCATTTTCTGTTAAAATAAATATGCGCCAATTAGCCTTAATCTTACCCAATTACATATTATAACTATAAATAATGCAATTTCAATAGCGACTATAAGTTCTTTTCACTGTTTATTTTCCATTGTGACAATTCATGCGAGTAATCGTCCAACTAATGCGCAAGGGCTCATTTCTTCTAAAATGATACATAAAGTAAAATCCTCACTGAAAAAATGATTGGAGATTGATCTTCTCATTAACAATTTTTTAAGTCACATTCCCAATGACTTCCCGTTATCTTTTATTCAAGCACCCACGAAGAACGCATCGGCAGAAACTTGTGTTCATAAAATAAACGGAATTTTTGATAATCCAGTGCATAATTTTAACTATACATAAACCATTACCTGGTAACGTCTTTTCAATATTTAATTTCACTTTTAGCAATCTATGAAATAAATCGTTATTTCACAACTAATACAAACACACAGTCACACGCACACACAG
>MUZC01000724.1:229258-257467 GCA_002072015.1 Radix auricularia | reverse complement strand
TATATATATAGGGCTGCGGAAATTCAACCGTGACCGTAAAATCTTCTTTTTAAAAAAAAAAAATATAATAATTATTTATTTAAAATCAACAATAAAAAAAAAGTATATAAAAAAGATTCTTTATGCCATAGATGTCTTTGATCAGCAACAGACGAAAGAGGACATTCTTCACTGGATGCCATTAAATCAGTTGAACGCCTGATAAAGATTTCGGTTCAAAGTCTGGAGCGCCTTCATTTCAAGAACTGACATTTATAGATAAACCTTGAAGAAGCGTGATATCAATTACACTTCTGTACAGAGCGGGCGTCTGTAATAATAGTAATATATACGATCCAATATCAAAAGCATATGGAAAATGAAGTAAACAGGGTAAGGGTTTGCCTGACAGGACGTAACAAAGAGCCGAAACGTTCGCTGTTTTGTTACGTCCTGTCAGGGTAACCCTTACCCTATGTTTACGTCTTTTCCATTTACTTTTTTATAAGCCTGATTGCAGTCTCACCCCTCATGTTGATCAAATATCATAACGTGTAATGGCACATCTTATATTTCTATTAGACATCGGCGATTGAGCCTCCCATCACCTCGTTTACAAAAGTTAGGCGGCTGTAGAAATCTAACTATAATTAAGATATTATTATAGAGTTTAAGTTCAAAAAGCGTGTGGACCGTCTCCCCCCCCCCCAATGCAAAGTCTGCCAAACGTTTATCATCAGCATGGAGCCTCTATTTGAAAGAACTGTTTGTAAAAAAATGTATATTTTATGGGGCTGCGTTCGTCTTGACAAAGTCTGTTCTGAAAGTTCCCCAAAGTGCATTTATGTATGGATACAGGGAAGAATTAACTTGGCGTGCGCTCTTTCAAGTCACCTGCGTCAGAGTTGCGGATCAGTTGTCTCAAAATCATTGACAGTTACGAACGAAGAAATACTTAAGAAAAATTTGAAGACATTTTCGAAAAATCCAAGCAAGTTTTTTAAAAAAAGATTAGAGCACGATGAGCTTGCGGGACTAGAATGAGCAGTTACCAAAATAATGTACCAAAAACCATCAGCATCATCAGTCCGCCAATGATGAAACTATAATACATGTGAGGATAAAAGGTGGGCTGAATCTTTTTATAAATATGACATCCTTGCTCCGAGTTAAAAACTAAGACAGATTGTAGTCCACATGTTTGGATGTAAGAAAATTTAACTTTAACTATAATGAATAAAACAATTATTTTAAATTTAATAAAAAATGATATTTATCAAATTCAAAACTGCTCATCTCGTTTCAAACTTGTATGTTTTAGTGAGTGAAAAAGAGGTGGTGAATTTTCTTTTTTTTTTCTCCCATGCTATCGTTTACTACATGAGAAATTTCCTTTTAGTACACATTTAGGTGTATTTTAATATTTTATTTGATGTGTTTTAGATTTAATGTATGCTATTATAATTTGGGGCTAGAAATAGCTGGTTAAATTTTTAATTTTTAATGAAACTTCAATGAGATATTGCTGTATTCTTTGAGGCCGACCATCGCCAACATTGACGGTGGTCATTTGACCAGCCAAGATCGCCTGGAGGAACCAGATACTTGAGTCAGCTGTAGATTAAACCGTCGACACGTACTTAGTATGGTCGTTTGGCCGGAAGCAGCGTCATCTCGCTAGCATTGTGCCCGCAAATAAAACACGCCCTCTTTATTTCAAGGTAAAAGCTGCCTGAAAGTATCGATACTTATTTTCTGGCTTTAATAATCGAATACCGCTACCAAAAATGGAAGAGTTGGAGCACAAAACCTTGTCCCAATAATAGTCACGATTCTATAACGAAACTCGTGCAGATTCGATACACCCCAAACCCCGAGATTTTGTCGCTCTCGTGACTGAACGAGTGCCACAGGACATGTAACCCAATGCTCCATTTCATTAGCAAGGTGTGAGTTAGACTTGTTGGTTTACACTCTTCCCTGGGTTGTCTTCCCTTGGGCCCATTCGTCTTCAATTATTTCCCTTGTATTTTTGCCCTCAATTTCCCCTCGCCAGTGCAGGATCCTGATTGAAGACCCACGCAAACGCCATTTTGTTTTATATCCAGGCAATAGGACTCGGAGAAAGCCAGAAACACAACACCCGTGGAGCCGGCAGAATGGGTCGGGGTGTCTGGACAAGGAAACCATGGGGCGGCAGCGCTTCTGGGGAGTCTGGGGTACAAGGGGCGCAAGGGTTTATCTCGTTTCTTGTGTAATCATCAGCGGAAACAGAAGCAAGTCATTTTGTGCCGATGGCTAAGCAAATGATACTTTTAAAAGTTAGGACGTCGTTGTTAAATTTCAACGAGATCGGTCAACTGGAGAAAACAGGAAAACGAGAAATTGGAACTCTTCGATTGTTTTGGTCTTTCATTTAAATTTGTGTCCGTCTCGTCATCTGGAAACATTTAATAAAGAATAAATAATTTGACGCCGGTGAGGAGGGGACAGAAAGTTTGTCATAATTTATTGGGTTCGAATATTACATTTGTGGGTGGGGAAAAAAAAGGGGGGGGGGGCATTTCTCCGATAAGATCACTAATGGCAAATGACAATCTGTTTTAATAAGAACTGAAAGTCCTGTCAAGTGGAGAATTTTGTTGCAGACTTTTAAAAAAAATAATATTTTAAATAAATTAAGTTAAATTATGTTCATTGAATGAAAGCATTGCGTAGGATATTGTGGGCTCCTTTTCTCTACAACTGGCATGAAAGGTTGGAGTGGGGGGGGTGGTGGGGGAAGGAGAGGATCAGGAGTCAAGGTCATCGTCCCTTGAGGATGGACGGATGCCATACAAACATTTTTTTAAAATCACATTTAAGCGTGTTGTGATTTGAGTGGTTTTCTCAAAAGTTAAATCTAATAAGGTAGAAAAGAAATTAAGTTTAGATTTTAGCATTTTCAAGGTCTGTGGTAAGAATTGTGAGGTGGGTTTGGTGTGTGTGTGGGGGTTGTATATATATANNNNATAGGCTTCAGTGGGATTGCGTTTTCTTCTTTGTAGGAAAGAAAACAAACTGTGTCGTTTGAGGCAGTAGATGGATGACTTGTAAACAGGTATGAGTGAGCGCTACAGTGTTTTGTAACGTCCTGTCAGATTCACTCATACTCATACCCTGTTTACATGCTATCCATCTACTAAGCTATCTATCACCCTGATTGAAGTCTCACCCACACAGTTTGAGGCAGTGGTTTGGCAAACCCGTCAGGGAGAAAGCCGCATCAGTTGGTCATGAAGTGTCAAAGGGCCGCAACTAAAATATTCATCCGCAGCTCAGCCCCAAACAAATTTAGGGTGGAGTGAAAAAAAAAATTGAATATCTTGGTTGGATAGCTATAAAAATTTTCTGACATATGCAATTAGTAATGTGGCAAACAATCAAACGATTTAAAGCATATCTTGAGGTTCCACAATTGACCTGAATATAGGCATATTGCAAATAAGAAACAATATTCTTTGAAAATCCAAGTTTATATATGGCAGCATATTCGTGTAGCAGTTTACATTTTTAACAGTCTATACAAAAGTTACAAGTAAATAGAACTAAATATTTGAAGGAAAAACACATGAAAACTCTAGTCAAACATGTTTTTATAGCTACAAATTATGTTGGGCTTTAGTGTCCAGTTTTGGCATTTTCGATCTTCCAAACGTGCTCTTATGAATCCATCGCGTTTTTCTGGACCGCACACCACTTGGGAAGCTTCTGTAACTAGCTTAATATGTCTCTCTTCTGACTAGGTGTGACAAGGATAGCGGGCGAAATCCAGTGTTGGTGTATCTTCTTCCCGGATCATGGTTAAAAAGTATCGTCGTCAATATCCATTACGATCGGAGGCTCTGTGATTGAAGTTTTCTGCCAATCGATCATGTCTATGTAACTAGTAGCTTCAAAATTGATTACTGGCACACAGAAAGATCTAATTGAACTTGTGCGTTTCTGCTTCCTGGATTTCATTATACGTCTCAGAGCCAACTCGCGTATTTCTGATCTTTCGTCGGTAAGCATCGCAAGCAAGAGGTTTTCTGGATGAGTAAAAAATGCGTTGCGTTGAAATACTGGATCAACAACTTTCTTCAGCTCGTCTGTGAGGTAGCGTGATTTCAGTATTGTATTATGGACATGTCGAGCGCCATCTTTACATGAAGCAGTATTTTTTTTAAATTTCAAACCATGCTGGTGCATAAACTGTTACGATAAAGGTAACAATTGTCTTCAGTTCATCCGATGGGCATCTTGTTGCAATATGCAGGCGTAGTATTCGATTAGCCGTTGTTAACCACCTTGAATGGTTGATAAGACCAGGATTGCGAAGTGAAAGGCCTACAGGACAAACGCCAACACTGACAGCGATGCACACGTCGAACATTTATTTTTGATCTGTACTTAAGTTGTCAGAATTTAAACCTGACGGTAGAACACAGTTTAATGGTGTGTATTTGACAACGGGAAGCTTCTCACAATCCACCAGTGATTTTCCGATTGTACTAGAAAATCCTTTTGGACCCTTGGTAGGTCCATCTAGATGTTCAAACAAATGCCTTAACGGTAATTCGTTTGCATGTAGTTGACATACGAACCATTGCAGCGGTTTGTTCAACGCCACTTCTAGTAATCGAATGATACCTCCTCGATTACCTGTATTTGCGACGGTGCCGTCACAATCTACAGCTTTTATACCACTCAGGTCAACATTCTTTTTATTCAAATATGCAATTAACTCAGCCGCGATAACTTTGCCGACCCTGCAGTTGGTGTAATGTGGTCAAAATAGATGGATCCTGGTTCAGATATAATTGATATATGTTCTTCAGTTATTAGTTTTCGATGAAATATCCCATCGCATTCTTTAATTAGGGTCATTGTACTGTCTTTTCTTCCGTCAAAATATAACTCAGAGATTGTGTTACTGACATTGGCACATAATGTTCCACGTTTTTTACAACGTTCTCGTCGCACTTTACTTCTGTCAATCACTTTAGAAACATCCCTTTCGTGAAATATTCCGACATCTTGAAGACCAGCACTGGCGATTCCTGCTGCGGCCCTGTTGGATACACCATGTCGATCACACGCTAACGCCAATGATGGTAACTTAACTCTCATCTGCTTGTCATTCAACTTTCAAAGTTGTTTATTAGGATCCGGCATACAATCGTCATCAGATTCGTCATTGCTAGCATCAGTTTTCTCACCTGTAGAAGAAATCTCGTCACAAACATCTGACTGTTTTTCACCGATGTCATCAATGTCAGATTTGCTACACATCTGCCTCTGTGTCAACTCTTTACGGATATATTGCTTTTGTAATTTAATGGATTCGACCTCATCAACTTTCGCAATGATCATACCTCGTGGACCCCGCTGATCTAGAAAATCACGTTCAACTGTGGGTATCTTTCTTGACTTTTCACACTGACACTGAGATATGAAAGAACACTTGCAGGAGCAAATGTCAAAGAGTTTTTTGGATCCATCTTTAAACTGAGATATTTTATCTCGGTATGGTTCTGAGTCTTTTCTAGACTTATATGGCTTCAGCAAATTCATGAATGTCTTGTGGTACTTGTTCAACATTTCTTGGACACGGCGGTGGCTTACATGTGGTATAGAAGCTTTGTCCCATATTTGTTCTACTATTGGTGTCACTATTTCTGCCACATTGTGATGTGGAGGATCTTTATTGTTCAATTCACATTTAAGTCTCTGCTTTGTCAGATTGTAAAACTTCATAACATCTGCATAAGTAGGTAGTTGATTGTCCAGCATTTCAGAGGGAGCATCAAAAATGACACAAGTTACTTTTTTCCTGGTTACAGCCATGGCGTTGGCAACCCTAAATGAAAAAGCAGAAAAACGCACGTGAATGCGTATAAAAGCGAACTACAATGAAAGGAATACCGGATAGCAAATGCTATAAATTGGTTGTGGAACATCAAGACGTTACTTAAATTAAAATATTTTTTACGGAGTAGTTGATTGTACCACAGAGCAAGTTTTAATAACTATCCAAAGTCAAACAAATCCAAAAAATTTTTTTTTCGCGTTTTCACTCCACCCTATGTCGACTTTATGATAAATTTATTAATTTTATGACACATTTCGTCGTAGGATCCCGCGTGTTGCACCAAACCATTTAGCGTCCTGCACCAAACCATTTAGCGTCCTGCACCAAACATTTAGCGTCCTGCACCAAACCATTTAGCGTCCTGCACCAAACCATTTAGCGTCATGCACAAACCATTTAGCGTCATGCACCAAACCATTTAGCAGGCTGCACAAAACCATTTAGCGTCATGCACCAAACCATTTAGCAGGCTGCACCAAACAATTTAGTGTCCTGCACCAAACCATTTAGCAGGCTGCACCAAACCATTTAGCGTCATGCACCAAACCATTTAGCGTCATGCACCAAACCATTTAGCAGGCTGCACCAAACCATTTAGCGTCATGCACCAAACCATTTAGCAGGCTGCACCAAACCATTTAGCAGGCTGCACCAAACCATTTAGCGTCATGCACCAAACCATTTAGCAGGCTGCACAAACCATTTAGCGTCATGCACCAAACCATTTAGCAGGCTGCACCAAACCATTTAGCGTCATGCACCAAACCATTTAGCAGGCTGCACAAAACCATTTAGTGTCCTGCACCAAACCATTTAGCGTCATGCACCAAACCATTTAGCGTCATGCACCAAACCATTTAGCGTCATGCACCAAACCATTTAGCGTCATGCACCAAACCATTTAGCAGGCTGCACCAAACCATTTAGCGTCATGCACCAAACCATTTAGCAGGCTGCACCAAACCATTTAGTGTCCTGCAACAAACCATTTAGCGTCATGCACCAAACCATTTTTTTCGTCCTGCACCAAACCATTTAGCAGGCTGCACAAAACCATTTAGCGTCCTGCACCAAACCATCTAGCAGGCTGCACAAAACCATTTAGCGGGCTGCACCAAACCATTTAGCGTCCTGCACAAACCATTTAGCGTCCTTCACCAAACCATTTAGCGTCCTGCATTAAACCATTTAGCGTCCTGCACCAAACCATTTAGCAGGCTGCACAAAACCATTTAGCGTCCTGCACCAAATCATTTAGCGTCCTGCACCAAACCATTTAGCAGGCTGCACAAAACCATTTAGCGGGCTGCACCAAACCATTTAGCAGGCTGCACCAAACCATTTAGCGGCCTGCACCAAACCATTTAGCGGGCTGCACCAAACCATTTAGCAGGCTGCACAAAACCATTTAGCGTCCTGCACCAAACCATTTAGCAGGCTGCACCAAACCATTTAGCGGGCTGCACCAAACCATTTAGCGTCATGCACCAAACCATTTAGCAGGCTGCACCAAACCATTTAGTGTCCTGCACCAAACCATTTAGCGTCATGCACCAAACCATTTAGCGTCCTGCACCAAACCATTTAGCAGGCTGCACAAAACCATTTAGCGTCCTGCACCAAACCATTTAGCAGGCTGCACGAAACCATTTAGCGGGCTGCACCAAACCATTTAGCGTCCTGCACAAACCATTTAGCGTCCTGCACCAAACCATTTAGCGTCCTGCACCAAACCATTTAGCGTCCTGCACCAAACTATTTAGCGTCCTGCACAAAACCATTTAGCAGGCTGCACAAAACCATGTAGCGTCCTGCACCAAACCATTTAGCGTCCTGCACCAAACCATTTAGCAGGCTGCACAAAACTATTTAGCGGGCTGCACCAAACCATTTAGCAGGCTGCACCAAACCATTTAGCGGGCTGCACCAAACCATTTAGCGGGCTGCACCAAACCATTTAGCAGGCTGCACCAAACCATTTAGCAGGCTGCACCAAACCTTTTAGGGGGCTGCAGCAAACCTTTTAGGGGGTTGCACCAAACCATTTAGCGGGCTGCACCAAACCATTTAGCAGGCTGCACCAAACCATTTAGCAGGCTGCACCAAACCTTTTAGGGGGCTGCAGCAAACCTTTTAGGGGGTAGCACCAAACCATTTAGCGGGCTGCACCAAACCTTTTAGGGGGCTGCAGCAAACCTTTTAGGGGGTAGCACCAAACCTTTTAGGGGGCTGCACCAAACCTTTGGCTGGCTGCAGCAAACCTTTTAGGGGGCTGCACCAAACCCTTAGAGGGCTGCACCAAACCCCTTAGAGGGCTGCACCAAACCCTTAGAGGGCTGCTCCAAACCCTTTAGAGGGCTGCACCAACCCTTTAGCTTGCTGCACCAAACCCTTTCGCGTTCTGCTTCAAACCCTTTAGAGGGCTGCACCAAACCCTTTGGCGGGCTCCATGTGCTTCGCGGCCGCTGTTTGCCGCCCCTGGTCCAGGTTTCCGATTCAAGTCGCAGCATGACTCCAGGTCATCCACCTCTGTCCTCGTCTTGTTTAAACAGTGTTAACATACGGTGACCAGCAGTTTCCCTTTTCATTGACCAACAATTTCAACTGTTCGTTACAACTCTACATTTTATTTTGTAAACATAGCCAAGAGCAGATTCTTGTTCAACCCCTTGTATCAGCGATAATAGACGCTAGCTGCTGTTAATGTATTAGGTCTCAGAAATATCTCTTTTATTGCTCAGTCTCTACATTTCGATTCCCCGGAAAATAGAAATAAATTTAATGTGGGGGGAAATGTAAGTTTCATTAAAAAATGTAAACATTTATGAAAACTTTTCCCTTGACAATTTTTTTGTGTCAAAAATATCATATGAAACCTTAATCAACTATGGTTGAAAAAAAAATCAGCAACCGCAACCGTCTGGTACCACAGACGTCATTTTGTTGACCCCAGAGTTGTCTAAATTGATGTTTACCACACGACGACGTCACACGCAGTGTGTGTGTGTAGGGGGGGGGTTGGGGGTGGTACCAACGCGTGGACCAGGTAAGGGTTTGATGTTGCCAGATGTGAGGACGACATGGCTTTAATCCGGGGAGTAGTTTGTCAAACTTGGCTCCACGTCATCACTCATCACATGTCGTAGAGTGGGGCTGGTGTGGCGCACCACGTGCTCCTGGCCTTATTTATTGATTCTAGTGTGTCTCTGTTTAGTTCAGCTTTTGGTTTCACCCGATGGACCATATTTTAACAGTGTACGACCTGACTTTTATTAGACTGAGACTGGGTGTGTGCATGGAATGGGCACCCTGAACCAGGAAAACAAACTAGTAATATTGAAACATCTAATTTAAAAAAAAAAAAAAAAAAAAAAAGGAAAGACTAGACATAAGCCAAGGACGCAATTATCTTCTGATTACGAAGGATCGTATGTAATAGATAAGATAAATATCCCCGAAGGAAAAAAATAGAATTACGAAGTTTTCTCAATGTTGTCGATGAAAAATTTACCCGTGTTTTTCGAAATACACAGAGGTCTCCATCCGCATGTTAAAACACGAAACGTTCATCAACTAGTCGCTTCAATCTTTCAATCTACATCCTATAATCAATGGGACCTAATTTATTTACAGTAGAAACATCCTATAATCAATGGGACCTAATGTATTTACAGTAGAAACATCCTATAATCAATGGGACCTAATGTATTTACAGTAGAATCATCCTATAATCAATGGGACCTAATGCATTTACAGTAGATATAGAATACAATAATCGTTCATTCTCGAAGTACAATATCCATGTCTATCTAATGCCCAGAAATCCGACATTACTGCCCACAAGACCCTCTACACGAGAGACCAACATAAAGGATCACTCATATAAATAAATATTAATTTATGGCCATCAGAGGCGTCACTAGGGTTGGTGTCACCCGAAGCGGTAGCTCATGGTGTCACCCGGGGCGATAGCTCCTGGTGTCAGCCCGTCATGATTTAACCCATGGAACTCCTCCGAGTTTTTCAGTGCCAAATTAACGGGAATATATAGAATTTTACTGTCTGGTTTCACCCCCCTGATGGTGTCACCCGGGGTGGCCCGCCCCCACCGCACCCCCTTAGCGACGCCACTGATGGCCATATGAGAACACCAGTCTTGATTCTATTATTTGGAGAGTAGGATCACGGAACACGATGTTTTCGGTGGTGAGGATATACAGAAAAGGGGAGCTGTAACTGTCATTATAATAACTAGATGCGCCCGCGGCGTAGCATACGCCGCAGACTTTTTTCATAAATAGTGCAAAGAAATTAAGGGGGTGGGGAGAACAGACAAAAAACTACATAACGAAGAAATAGGACAACGCGAATGAACAGCCGTGTTGCGAAGTCGTGTTCGAAAAGAAAGTGGGAAATGAACGGGCACAAACACAAACTTTTTTAAAAGTAAGAAAGTAATGTCTTAGCTGGGGCTTGAACCTACGACCTTCCGCGTGTTAGGCGAATGTAATAACCACTACACAACGAAATGCATACTATTCTGTTGCTCTGAAAGAACAAAGTAATTGACCTCAATTGAACTCATTTTTGGCTTGGTCTCGATGACCCCCGTACCCTCTGAACTAACTTTTCTTGTCAGCTGATTGGTCGTTGGGGTTAGCCAGCTTGCTTGGTGTACGGCATGGTTGGACCATGAGGAGAATTATATATATAGATAATTCTAATACATGTTTGATAAATTCGTCAAGCATCTTAATCAATGAATAAAACCATTCATGCACGTTAGCGTTAAATTGACATAAAAAGTATCTATTTGTTGGGATACAAGCTATATCTAAAAATGAAAGAACATGATTGTTCACTAGTGCCCCGCAAGAACAATTTCAATAAAGTTGCACCGGAAGCCATCCGATGATCTCATTAAGTGGAGAAACTATTCCAGCACACAATTAGTTGAGGTGCTTGAAATATTTAAGCCTTATAACTGCTATTGATACGAATACATTTACTTTTATTTGCTACAATTTAAATTGATTTTAAATATAATGAGAATCACAATCTAATGTCAATTTTAAAAAAAAAAAAAAATAAAAAAGGGGAAAAAAGGGAAAAAAATATTAAAAAGTACTAAAAACTCGAATCAGTATTTAATCGCAATTTCCAACAATTTTTATTCAAGGAAAATTGTTCTTGATTACATTAAAAGTCATTTCAAATCAGTAATTCTGTAAGAAAACAAAACAATTGCTTTCTAACAATTGCTGCTAAAATTACGGGAGTTGAATGGAAAGAGATTTTTCAACAATTTCTTCCCCAACCTTCAAAATTGTTCTAAATACTATTAGCTACCGTTTGGCGTTTGTTTCAACCATTTAGATGTTATGGTTGGGGTGAAGTTAACAAAAAACTGGGTTTTTTCGCCCCCCCCCCCCCCCAAGATCCAGTAAACCTTTTCTGGAATTTTTCTGGCCTGTGCACATCCTTTGGACCTCCTTATTTGCAAAAGATACGAACCCTTTATCTGGTATGGTTCAGGAGTAGTTGCTTGTGCAAGCTCGAACAGACACGACACGACAGACTTATCAAATGTATAAACGCAATTTGTCCTATGGGGAAACTGCGTAAAAAAATTTCAGCTAGTCATTGTTAACATTTATATTTATCCTCAGGTTCCGAGTCTCGTCTAATTATGGCCCCTTGAGTTAAAACCTTCTCGCTAGATGGCGCGATTTCCCTCACCCCCGCCCCCCCAAACTGATTCCCAGTGTTCTTACACTTGGGTGAGCAAGGATGGGATTGTTAGCGGCGCTTCTGTCCACTCTATCTCTCCGGGCACGTGCCCACGTTGTGTTTTATTCCCCACGAGCGTGATGTGACAAGCCGCGCAGCCGTGTTGCCTCTTTGTTGGGCCGCTCCCAGATACTTTCAGGGGCTCGTAAAATGAGGCTGTCACCAGGGGGCTCTGTCAGGCCTACCTGCTCACTGCCCCTATAATCGGCATGTAGGCACGCTCGGAGCACGCGCTGCGACGTCACTTCCAGGATTAAGTAGGTCATGAGCGATGAGCGTAAAAACGAAGGTGGACACCGGGCCCCCGGGATCACACCGACGAGCCTTGTCGAGGGCAATAAATAATCATTAATTTTAGCCACGTTGGGAAACGTCTCCTTGTCGGTCCGCATCAACACTCGCCTTAAATGTTTGCATTGTTGCGTGCCATTTTACTTTTATTTTTTTTATTATTAGGGGGGTAAGCCGCAGCTCATGAATAATACTATTAGATGCAGCCCTCGGGTCACTCGTCCGTGGCTCGGATGTGACGCATAAACACGGATGAAGTCAGATGGAATGAGTTAGATTTGTTCCGAGCCGTCCTTCATCCACGCGCGCGGCTTGGGGCTTTAGGATTAGTATGCCCTTAAGTAAGAGAAATATTTACCTTAACTTTAAAAAAGCGGTACTTCAAAAAAAAATATTTTTTTTTAAATTTGAAAACTGAGTTGATTTGCTTTATAGCCGTGAATTGTGTAAAAAAAAAATGTTGATTTTGTTGGTATACTTTATCGTAAGTATTTTAAAATATGTTTTGATAACACGTTTTGGTGTTAGGGACCACAAGGAAACGATTTAATAGGAGCCGCCGAGACTGCTTTGTTAAGTATTCGAGTGTTGATTATGACAGGGACAAAGGGATCTGAAGGCCGGTTCTATCTATGCATCCTCAGAGGCGTCACCCACCGCACCCCCCCCCTCGTGACGCCACTGCTTTCTGTTATCACGTACCGTTTCAGGCTGGACAATGCCTTATGTGTTGCTCACAAATGAATTATTATCTCAAATAGTTGTTAAGAAATGGAAATTACCATCGATTAAATGAGCCAAATAACACGCCTAATAACATCAGCTTATAATGAAAACACTTTGTTTATACCGACACCATAACAACAAAAAATGTCACAGAGTTTTGAGATGGCTGCCTACCAATAACTATAACACATACCCTGTTTACCTGTTTTCTATCTGCCTACCAATAACTATAACACATACCCTGTTTACCTGTTTTCCATTTGCCTACCAATAAGAAGCTAATATCTTAGATATACAGACGCTCCTTCTATGCAGAAGATAATTGCGTCCAGACCATGACAGATGATCTGTTGGCAAGTGATGCAGCGGTCACAGGCCACGGCTATAGGGGTTCCACGCATTACCCCAGCCGCCTAACTATTGTCTAGTTAGGTACCCATTCGGAGCTGGGTGACTCGGGGACTCCTCAGGCCCCGAGAACAAATACACACCTTCTTGTGAATTCGAACTCGTGACCATCGGTATGACAGTCGAGAGCGCTACCTCTCGACCACCACGTCCAAATATATATATATTTGTTAACGGAAAAAACGTTCCATTTCAGAGATTCCATATTACACCCTTTATATTTAAATATATATATTCTCTGTTTATGTCTTTTACGAAATCATAATTTGACGCATGTTAGCAATGACAGATTGACCCGAATGTTTTCTTATTTGAACGAAGCTAGTTCCAAAAGGAGAAGGAAACCTTAAAAAATAGAAAGTTGTTATTTCTGATACAAACATGAGCTGCTGCTCACATTAGTGATCGATTCAAATATGAATATTGGATAATACGGAAATGTAAACTTTTATATTTGGTAACTACAAAACTCAAGACCTTTTGAAGATAACAATAAATCTTATAGCTGCACTGATTTTGTCAGTCTTTGACTTAACGTAAACTGTAGACAGTAGTGGCGTGAGTTATCCCCAGAAACCTTTGGAAGATTTCCCTTTTCTCTTTCCCTTGACTCCTTTGGTAGATTTACTTTTCCCCCCTTCCCTTGACTCCTTTGGTAGATTTCCTTTTTCCCCCTTCCTGTGACTCCTTTGGTTGATTTACTTTTTCCCCCTTCCCGTGACTCCTTTGGTTGATTTCCCTTTTCCCCCTTCCCGGCACTCCTTTGGTAGATTTCCCTTTTCCCCCTTCCCGGCACTCCTTTGGGGAGATTTCCTTTTTCTTTGTCCTGTGACTCCTTTGGGATATTTCCCTTTTCTCCTTTCCGTGATTCCTTTGGAAGATTTCCCTTTTCTCCTTCCCGTGATTCCTTTGGAAGATTTCCCTTTTCTCCTTTCCGTGATTCCTTTGGAAGATTTCCCTTTTCTCCTTCCCGTGATTCCTTTGGAAGATTTCCCCTTTCTCCTTCCCGTGATTCCTTTACTAGATTTTCCGTAATTCCCTTAGCAGATTTCCAAAGCCTCGTGTGATAGTTGTCCTTTTACACCTTTCCTTTACTCGTTTGGTACATCTCCATTAGCCGTAACTCCCTTTGTAGATCTCCAAAACGCCTTCGGTAGATGCCATTAACTCTTGCTTTTTGTAAGTGGCACGTTTTTAAGTGCGCAGAATCTGTGCTGAAGACAATAAATGCTTCAAACAGACGAGCCAGTGGTGAGTATGATTGTTGGAGGGGAAACCCCCATGAAGCTCGCACAGACATGGCCATTATTCCAAATGTCCATCTTCCTCTCACGCATTCCTTGCTCCTTTCCCCGGGCCCCCACGTTTCCATCTGGGCCCAGGCATGGACACCTAACGTAAACATTGAGTTAATAGCTCATAAAGGGTAGCCTCAGTTCTCCCCCCTCCCCACCCCTATAATTTCTTTGTTTCGTCGGATTCAGAGCTGGGGTGGGGGGAGTCCTTTAAAGTCCGAAACACACACATGCGCAATATATACACGCATGCGCACCCCACGCACACTCTGCGCCACGGACCGTCTTTGATGCCCGAAGTGATTGAACACAAACCAGAGCTTTTCTGTGTGTGAGCAGGCCGTATGTCTACTGGTGCTCGCCGAGGCCTCGTCACGGATAAACAGTTTACTGACTCGCACGCTCTCGTGTTTATCCGTATTTTCAAACCCATTAAATGGAAGGGAGGAGTCGGGAATGTCTGCAGACGGCAGCGTCGTAAACTCGGACGTGTGATGAAAGAGAGGCGTCGTTGTGGTAGTGGTTGGGGAGGGGCGGGGGGAGGTATCCATTATCCATTTCATAAGAGTAGAAGATTTGAGATTCGAACTTACTTTAGATTTAGAGTTTGGATTTAAGGGCTAACATTTTTTAAAGCGCTGATTTAAAGTTTTTATTCACATAGTTTGAGTTTTGATGAATTGAGTTAGGAGTTTTGTTTTTTTGAGCCAGGGTTCTGACTTAATGAGTTGGAATTTTGATTTTATACGTTAACAGTTTTGTGTTGTCTTAAAATTTTTATTTCTGATTTCAATTTCACAAAAGTTTAGTCTTAGTGGGTGTACTGGATTTAAAAAAATTGAAATTCGGCAAGAACCGGATTTTCCCCGGATGTATAAAGTGAGATCCTACCGGAGCCAGATCCCGTAAAAATGGCCTGTTGCCGGATTTTTCGGCGCCGGATCCAGTTCTGACGAGGCCGATTTTCGATTCTCTAATACAACGTTTAAGTGTGTGCTTGTGGTCCACAATCTTCGCAACAACGATATTATCTGCACACGTTTAACGATCTAATACACAACAGGTAGAATATGTTAAACGTATTACGTGTTTCACTCTAGAGCATCATAATTTTATTAGAGCACTTTCTTCCACGTCGTAGTCATATTATGTATTCACATAATCTGTGATGTAAAACGAATTGAATCAATTATTTTATGTTATCCTGTAAGCTGTACTCAAAGCTGTCCCCACAAAGCTGTCCCACAAAGCTATCCCACACCAATAGGGACAAAAAGAATAGGCTCTACATAAAAAGACAGAAAGGAAAAAAAAAGATCAAAAGCTCTGTAATAAATTGTTGACATCGATGTTAACGCCGGCTATTAAAGAAATTAATGATGCCTTGGTGATGGGATGGCCATTAAACACTTTGTCACCGTGCTGCTAACCGAGGCTTGTCGTCCCATACATGTATACCAACCACACTAGCAAACCTAATAATTCAAGCATAGGTAGTATTGAGGCTCACCTCCACAAATTTGCTGTGCATGTTCGTCCCGTCCATCCGTTCGTAGCGCTACTAATTGTGGAAAACAGCGCACCAAAAGTAACTCCTTTTAAACATCCGCATAAAATTGTTCAATTCGGAAATAAATTAATCAAATAATAAAATCAAACCCGTATAGAAAACAACAAGTTTTTGACTATAAATCCTTTATATACGAGACATAACTAAAAGAATGTTCATTATAATACGTAGCGCAAGACAATCTAAAAATATTTATTTTTTTGTTTTGTCTCGTAAAAAATGTTTAATTTAATGCGCACCGATCGGGAGTACAGTTTTAAAAAGTATCGTCAATATAATATGCACCATATTGCGTGACAGGGAAGGCTGTTCAATATACCGTATATACTCATTAAAAAAACGACCTTTTTTGACAAAATCTAGGGGTGAAAGATTTGGCGGTGTGGGGGGGTGGGTTATTAGCTTAAGAGTGGGTCATAAATGATTTCTGCTAGAACAATGAAGATTGGTGTTGTTATTGTTGGTCATCTAGATCATTTTCTACATTCTACAAGATTCAACTGCTCATACCAGAAGCTATAAAATAATATTAAACATCTGCACTTACCTTATTTACTAATTTTATCCATTTTTTTGGGAATGTTTTAAGAATCAAAGGTTTTACAAATTTAGTTTTCAACAACGAATTTTAAATTACGCGCTTTCGCCATTTTTTACACACACCCAAAGACAAAAAAATAAAATTTAAAAAAGAAACTATGGTTAGATCTACTCGTTTACTCATGCCTAACAAAAAGCACAAAGACAAAGATAGGTAGGTAGTACAAAGTAAACAATCCTGATAACCGATTAAATTTGTAGTTTAAAAAAAAAGTGTACCATTTTTGTTTACGCTTTCCTATTTTATTTTATTTTATTTCATTGGTCGGCCCTCGGCTTACGAACGGATTACGCATTTTTTAAAACTAATCACTTTTACAAGAGTGGGGTGAGCTTATGAGCGAACAGGCCATAAAACGAGTATATACGGTAATACGTATACATAGGCTGTTGGCCAGAACTTTTGATACACTCTTTAAAAACATAGGCTGTTGGCCACAGTTTTTGATACACTCTATAAAACATAGGCTGTTGGCCACAGTTTTTGATACACTCTATAAAACATAGGCTGTTGGCCAGAACTTTTGATACACTCTTTAAAAACATAGGCTGTAGGCCACAGTTTTTGATGCACTCTATAAAACATAGGCTGTTGGCCACAGTTTTTGATACACTCTATAAAACATAGGCTGTTGGCCACAGTTTTTGATACACTCTATAAAACATAGGCTGTTGGCCACAGTTTTTGATGCACTCTATAAAACATAGGCTGTTGGCCACAGTTTTTGATACACTCTATAAAACATAAGCTGTTGGCCACAATTTTGTGACACCCTGTAAAACATTTTGAGCCCGCATAGCAACCGTCTCGACTCCAGATACAATTATCCAACCAGACGGCCGTTAATCAAACTGTCGCTGCCATACCTGCCCTACTTCCATAACCCTTTTCTTACCCAACCATCCACCCCAGCGGTCACCCGCAGATGTGCGTTCACTCGTTAACTCGCCTTTCATCAAAGCCCATGGATTTTCACCTATATCATCCCTAATTCCTCACTATTCATAGGGCGGAACCAGAGAGGTGTCTCCACTTTTTATTTAGACAAATTGACTTCGATCCGTTTATTTGTATCCCACCCCGCACCAACTTAATTTATTTTAATTCACTCAGGGGCGTCGTGCTCCACCACATGATGTTTTCTGGCGCCCCTGGGTGCTACATGATGATGCCACCATTCCAATTTTCGGACATTCACGATGTACAAATTCGTTTTTAACTCACCAACTTGCGTTATAACATGCCCGTTAGATAATGTAGTTAACACCAACCACCACCACACAAATCTTATTTCACTATTACCGTGCCCTACTTCAATCTCCGCCTCACCCACATCTAACAGATCCGGGGGAGCCTGCTCAAGCTGTTGGTGGCGTAAGCGCAGCTTTATGCTCACTTTTGAAAGGTGTCAAACAGTTAAATATCATCGAACCAGGAGGCGAGGGCTGGCCTTGTCCTTTATTTTTTCTTTTTTTGTTTGTGATGTGGGGTCAAAAGGCCATTGAGCTGCTCAGCCACGGGCAGACTCACCGGCCAGCAGCCAGGTGTGAGGATTGCGACAGTTATAGCTGAAACAAACTGACCGAGTATTTATGAATATGCTCCCTTTTCATGCGTATCTCTGTGAACTTATTTGTGTCAACCCAAGTCGCGATCTATAATTCGTCACATTTGTTAGCCCGCTTTGATCATAAATTTCTTGGAGGTATAATTAACTCCAAAGTTTTTTTCAATAAATCTTTCATAAAATCAACACGTTGCTCGTGGTTTACCCTTTCTGTTCATTTTTTATTGCTACTAACAAAGTAAAGACAACAACACAGCTAAAATACCAGGGCCCATCACACAAGGCTCCTGAAAAAGCAAGGGTCAATCACTCACAGGATTGGAAACAGCCATAGCCCATCACAGACTTTGAAAGAGCTAGAGCCCATATCATAAGCTTTGAAAGAGCCAGGGCCTATATAAGAAAATTTGAAAGCGCCATGGCCCATATCACAGACTTTGAAAGAGCCAAGGCCCATATCACAGACTTTGAAAGAGCCATGGCCAATTTTAGAGACTTTGAAAGAGCCCTGCTGTATCCCTAAAGACTTTGGAATGTGCCATAGGGGAATGCTCGAAGATTTGAAAAGAGACAGGGCCGATCACCCATTGCGCTTGAAAGAGCCAGTGTCGATCACTCACAGCATTGGAAACAGCCATGGCCCATCAGAGACTTTGAAAGAGCTAGAGCCCATATCATATGCTTTGAAAAAGCCAGGTCCCATATCTGAGACTTTGAAAGACCCAGGTCCCATATCTGAGACTTTGAAAGATCCAGGGCCTATATATGAATATACATTCTCTTTTGGGTCGAGACGTTAGGTTCTTAAGACCCGGTTCAATCCATCGCAAGTGAGACTCATCAAGCGGGCATCGCCATAGAGGTAGTCCTCTGCAGGTACCGCAACTTCACCTTGTAAAGCCCCGTCCAACTCGGGGCAACATTCAAGTACGTGGACCGCCGTCTCTTCGGGGCAGCCACACAACCGACAGGCCAGTTCCCTTCTGTTGTGAAACTTGTACAGGTAGCTTCGTATTGGACAATGATCAGTAGTATATAAGTATATAAGACACTTTGAAAGAGCCAAGGCCCATATCACAAACTTTGAAAGAGCCAGGGCCGATCATACATGATTTTTTGGAAAGATCTAATGCTGATCACCAAATACCATGAAGAGATCCTGCAAATCATTCGAGACTTTAAAAGAGGGGCAGAAAATCGATGAAGATTCGAAAAAGATTCCAGAGGAGTTCTCCTGAAGTTTTAGAAACAATGGAATTAATCAGCCGAGACCTCGGAAAGAGCCTAAGCCGTTCAATTGAAACTTTCGACACATATTTTTAGTTATGGCGTTCTTAGTCTAACAAAATCCCCCAATCTATAACCCCTTAGCTCCACCATCATGTAACAAAGTTCGTACCATGATACCAGACAGTTTGTATCACCAAATCAGACAGCTCGTACTACGATGTAAAAAAGTTCCTATCACGATATTAGACAGTTCGTACCACCATGTAAGACAGTTCTTACCATGATATCAGACAGTTTATGTAACTGTATTAAGGTTTTCTCATTTCTACCGGGTCATACAGTATGTATCAATATCTTTGTATCAAATTTTAGTCAGTTCTGACCACCATATCATGACAATGTCATTAGGAACAAGCCATAATATGACACTTATAACTCCATTTAAAATTGTATCACTCATGCAGTGTGTACAACATTTCAGCTTGTATCACTCAGGAAGTGTGTACGACATTTCAGCTTGTATCACTCAGGAAGTGTGTACGACATTTCAGCTTGTATCACTCAGGCTGTGTGTACAACATTTCAACTTGTATTACTATCCCAGGTAGTTACTGCAATATTTCAGTTTTTATCACTAAGTCGTTGAGTTGTGTCAGCATACGATACACTTCATTTAGGGTGTCAGCAACATGTGACAGGTCATTTAGGGTGTCAGCAACATGTGACAGGTCATTTAGGGTGTCAGGCAACATGTGACAGGTCATTTAGGGTGTCAGCAACATGTGACAGGTCATTTAGGGTGTCAGCAACATGTGACAGGTCATTTAGGGTGCCAGCAACATGTGACAGGTCATTTAGGGTGCCAGCAACATGTGACAGGTCATTTAGGATGTCAGCAACATGTGACAGGTCATTTAGGGTGCCAGCAACATGCTACAGGTCATTTAGGGTGTCAGCAACATGTGACAGGTCATTTAGGATGGTAGCAACATGCTACAGATCATTTAGGGTGCTAGCAACATGTGACAGGTCATAAAACTAGGGCTGCGGAAATTAACGAGTATTTTCTCGATTAATCGGTAAAAAATTGTGTCGATTAAATTTGTTAAAATCGTTTAGAAAGCTTTTAAAATTTAAGAAAATATTTTAAATATTTTTTTCGATTTATTAATAAATAATTAATTATTAATAATAACTAATAGTTTGTTCTTTTACGTACACACTTCTCCATTAAAAATGATTTTCAAAGTGTTAAGTTTAAAATAAGCAGCTTATATAAGGAAATATTATATAAAAGAAAACAGCTGATACTTAATTAACAATAACAAAATTTAAATTCTTTGACAGTCAATTGAACAACTTATATTTAGATATCTCTTCAAAATATTTTTTATTAAATACTTAAGGTATGGACATTGTATGAAATTTTCAGTATAATGACGTCATACATCTTATTTTCAGCTTTAATCAAAATTATCTATTAATTATTCGGTAGTTTTTCAAAGTTAACGATTAAATTTAAACTAATCGATAAAAGCCCTACATGAAACAATACATGGTGACATTATGAAACGGTTCAATCATGTCGGACGCAAAAAGTTGTTCCTAAACGAAACCAGAACTGAAGTTACTACAGAATTGAGTAGAGTCCAAGCTTAAACTACTTACGAACTAAACAGAATCTGAACAAGAACAAGAAAAAATACCACCGAACTAAACAGAATCTGAACAAGAACAATAAAAAAAATACCACCGAACTAAACAGAATCTGAACAAGAACAAGAAAAAAAATACCACCGAACTAAACAGAATCTGAACAAGAACAAGAAAAAAAAAACCCACCGAACTAAACCGAATCTGAACAAGGACAAGAAAATAAATGCCACTGAACTAAACAGAATCTGAACAAGAGCAAGAAAAAAAATACCACCGAACTAAACAGAAACTAAAAGACTTCAATTAATTGATAATATTGAAGATTAATTGGATTATGTTCTTACACCTCGAAAAGTATCAACTGTTAAGAGTAACAAAGAAAAAGGAACAAATAAATTCAAAATATTTCATTGATGGAAAAGAACCAACCCAAACTAAAGGTGAAAAATACTTAGGATTAATAATACATGAGAAACTATCATGGAATCCCCATGTCAAAGAAATTATTTTTAAAAAAATTAACAAAACCATAGGCTTTATAAAAAGAAACTTTTACAAATGTAATAAAGATATAAAACTAAAATGCTACTTCATTTTTGTGAGACCTGTGCTAGATATGCATCTTCTGTATACGACCAATCCACCATAGAAAAAATTGATTAATTATAAAAACTTTTTAAAAACAAACAAACAAACAAACAAAAACAAACAAACAAACAAAGAGCAGCCAGATTCATTTCTGGAGAATATTCAAAACTGACAAGAATAACACAATTAGTTAAATCATAAAACTTTGAAACACTTGAGAATAGAAGAACCAAGAGCAAAGCTGTAATTATATATAAAGCAATTAATTCTATTTTAAAAATGTAACACAAAGATAATGTAATACAACCCTAGGATTATATATAAGGATGGCAACACCTTTCTTATTCCGTATGCAAGAACAAACACATACAAGTATCCTTTCCTCCCTTCCGGAATTCGGGCGTGGGATGGGTTGCCTGAATAAACCAGGAAAGCCAACACTTTAAAATCATTTAAAATTCTAATAAGAATTCGGGACTAGACACAAACCATAGATAAGTGTATGACGTAATAATCTTCTGTATAGAAGGAGCGTCTGTAACATATAAGACAATACGCCGAAATCAATTTAAGCTTTTTCTCTATTGGATATAAAGAGGAATTCGGAAGGTGTTACTCTAATCTATATCTTAAAACTGCTAAAAGAAAATATGAGCAGTAACCATGAAATTATAATTTAAAAAATAACTGTAACTAGATGTAAAACCAGCTGTATTTTTTCTTTAAAAATCCATTTAAATGAACACCTGCCAAATGTCCAAGCAATAAGTACTGAAATGAGCTTATGGATTTAATTTTGTATATCATCTTTATTTCACATTTATTTAAAAAAAGGAAAACTACGCTGGGCAGGGCATGTTGAAAGGATGCCATAATATAGAGCAGCAAAAATTATTTACAGGCAGAAACCAGGGGGCAGACGACTCACTGGTCGCCCAAGATTGAGGTGGATCGATGATGTGGAAATGGACCTACACCAGCTGGGGGCTCGAGCATGGAGAAAGAAAGCCATCAATCTGAGTGGAAAGATGTGGTGGAGCAGGCCAGGGCCCTACATGAGCTGCAGTCCCACGTATGGTGATGGTGAAGATATCATATTTATTAGTAGATGGTATTTTCAAATGCGGCTTGAACAAAGGTTACTAGATCTGGCGGCTGGATATCGAAGTCAATAGTGCGCTCGCCTCACAAAATGAGGGGCGTAGGATCTAGCCCACTATCGCTTCGAAGTCCTCCGCCCACCTGGAAAGAAGATGGGTGCCGCCAAGGTCTACCAAGCCCTGAGAAAGTTCTAATGGAAACATGAAAAAAAACCTACGACTACGAGGCTACGGGACACAACAAAAACAACAAAACAAAAGTATCTTTGGCGTATGGAGATGTGTGCCGCTATCAGTGATCAGATTATAATATACAAATCGAAACAAAATGGCTGGAGGTCTGCATGGGCCAGCTAGGTCAATGGACAATTGGAAGTATGGCTTTAAAATGTTGCTATTAATGTCATTTACTGTATGTCTTGATCTCTCAAGAGCACACACGCACATTTATACAAACACATGCGCTGCTTTAATACACAATGTACACACACTCGCACACAGGTAGCCTACTTAGATATGTACACACCCGCACGCGTGTAAACACACACACGCACGCATTCACACACGAGTTTGTTTATTTGAAGACCAATTTCCCTATCAGACTTCTCACGGACCCTCACATGTGTCACTTTATTACCTCCCTTTATCAGCTTGTTGCTTTTTTCCCCCTTGCGGTTTTCCCCCTTTCCCTTTCTTCTCCTGCCCCACCCCCAGCCCCCGGCTCACTAACTTGGTCATAAACCTGACAAAGAGCGAGAGATCTTCTTTTCTCCTCTTCACCTAAACGCCAAACTCCTTAGAAATTAACGATAGGACAACAGGGCCTCTAATGTTAGCAAACCGGCCCGGCTGTGATAGACTTTAAAGGTCATTGGGATTGTCGTTGATGTGGGCTTTTAGTGTCCTGTGAGTAACACGGGAAGACGGGGTCCCTGCCCACAGCCATATGGTGCACTGCGGGCCGAGTACAAGAAAACAGCTAACTCAGGGCTGTTTGCGGATTTTAACGATTTCTTCTCTTACTATTATTATCATTGTTTTTAACTTGAAGGAATTAAAATCCATATCTTAAGTTCGCTTCGACAGCTAACCGGTGTTGGGATATTTGTAAAAAAGTTGGGGGTTTGGGTAAATGGTTCGGGCCAGATGGTAATAGGGTTGTGTTTGTGTTGCTAGTCGGGGTGAACCGAATTCAAATTTTTGAAATCCGGCCGCACCCGGTTTGGGCCGAATTTATAAAGTTAAATCCGGCCGGAGCCGGAGAAGTATTTTGAAAAGTGACAAAATTCCGTATCGGCCGGAGCTATTAGATATATATATATATATTGGTCTTCAAATAAACAAACTCGTGTGTGAATGCGCGCGTATGTGTGTTTACACGAGTGTGGGTGTGTTCATATATAAGAAAGCTACCTGTGTGCGAGTGTGTGTACATTGTGTTTTAAAGCCGTGTATTTGTTTGTATACATGTGCTTGTGTGCTCCTTGGTGATCAAAACATACAATAAACGAGATAAATAGCAAAATTTGAAAGCTATACTTCCAATTGTCCATTGACCTAGTTCGCCCATACAGACCACCAACAATTTTGTTTCGGTTTGTATATGTATGTATATATATATATATATATATATATATATATATGAGGGCTGTTATCGATTAATTTTAATTTAAATGTTAACTTTTGAAAAATTACAGAAAAATTCATCGATAATTTTGATTTAAGCTAAAAATAAGATTTATGACGTCATTAAACTGAAAATTTCAAGGGAAGTAACAAAAACAGGCAATTGGCATGTTTTGATTAATCCTGCTGGAGCCAAAGCCCCTAGGCGGGTTTGTTAAAATGTGTGAATTACGGACTAGCCGGAGCTGGCACCGGATTCCGGTACACCCCTAGTTGCTAGCTAGTCACTGATAGCAAAAAAGAAGACAGAACGATGGTTTGTGTGTCTCGGTGTGCGCGTAAAGTTGTTATCTACACAGTCAGTCGTTAGGGTTGTGACAGGCCAGAGTGGTAGGGACAAGAAACTAACACACAGAGTAGATGACAAGAAACTAACACACAGAGTAGAAGACAAGAAACTAACACACAGAGTAGATGACAAGAAACTAACACACAGAGTAGATGACAAGAAACTAACACACAAACTAACACACAGAGTAGATGACAAGAAACTAACACACAGAGTAGATGACAAGAAACTAACACACAGAGTAGATGACAAGAAACTAAAACATAGAGTAGATGACAAGAAACTAACACACAGAGTAGATGACAAGAATCTAACACACAGAGTAGATGACACGGGTTTCCCCATAGCAAAATGACAAAGAGACTAACGCCTGAGCTGGATTTTCTATTAATATTCTAAAATGTTTTTTATATGTTCAGAAACCCTAAACTGTCTTTTTTTTCCCCTGGTTCAAAACTGCATTATATTATCCCTGTGACATCAAAAAGGCTGAAAAGATGGCTTGAAACGAACGATTCGATGGATGTTATTCTTGTCACAAATGTCTGAACTTGTCCCCAAGTTATTATCTTGTCACAAATGTCTGAACTTGTCCCCAAGTTATTATCTTGTCACAAAGTTCTGTCCTTAAATTGTCACTAGGTCTACTACTCATGTTAACACAAAAAAGTTGGCCTTTTAAAAAATGTGGCATTCTTATCAAATAAGGTCAGCAAAAAATCTGGCATTCTTATCAATAAGGTCAGCATAATCTGACATTCTTATCACCAAGGTCAGTAATTAGGTCACTTAATTCTTAAGAACTCATTCAAAAAAAAATGTTGAAATATTAAACATTTTAAGACGGTAGTAAGGACATCGAGAAATAAATGAAGTAATAAGCGAGAGACGATGAATGTTACGATCAATTCGACCATGAGCTTAGGACCAAGGAGTTGAAGTGTAGAGGTGAGGGAGGGGATGGACACTGACTTGAAAAGCTCATAAGTTTCACAGCAGCTGTGTATAAGAAAAAAAAAAATTGAGTTCCCCAATTTATGGTCTTTAGAAGGCTATAAATATAGGGGAACCAGGAAGCGACGGGGGTGTTTTCTCAGTAGTAAATATTTTTGTTTGATACATAATGTTAAAGAGACACACACCCAACGGCCCCTGGTAGACTATAGATCAATGGTACAGTTCACGCAACCCCCCCCCCCCCACACACACACACAATTCGTACTCGGGAGATAATTTCAAAATCTGCAACCAACAAATCATGTTTGGCAGAAAAAAGAAGAAGAAGAAAAGCTGCTGCATGAAGTCTTAATTAACCTAATAAATTGTGTTTTATTTTAAAATACATTATTAAAAAATACAATTGGTGTCTACTTTGGGGGTCAGGAAAAGATCTTGACCCGCGCGTTTTTTTTTTTTTTTTGGGTTATTGTAAGTGGAGTTTAAAAAAACAAACAACCCAAACTGATAATGGGATATGGTGGTCCTAGACTCTAGGTTTAAGACATAAGAACACTTCATGAAAAGGCACACCAGTTCCGGTGTTTAATATTCGTTTACTGCTGTCTTGTGGTCGCTTGAAAAAGCTGAACCAGAGGTGTCTCTAGGGTTGGTGTCACCCGGGTGGTAGCTCATGGTGTCACCCCCTTAACCCATAGAACTCCTCCGAGTTTTCCAGTGCAAAAAAAAAACCGGGAATATACATAATTTTACATTTTGGTGTCACCCCCTAATGGAGTCACCCGGGGCGGCTCGCACCCACCGCAGCCCCTAGCAACGCCACTGAGCTGAACCAATGACCTGTTTCATGTGAACATTCTTTTCTTAACATGCACTCACGACTACTCACTCACAAATGTTTAATTAGCTAGTTTGCTTTCTAAATCTTGATGATTCCAGATTCTTGGCTCACTAACGCTGTGATCAATATTCCCTCTAAGATTCGTTGGTTCGTGTGCGAATTAAAAAAACTCGTGCGCAGAGTTGAACAGCATCCAATTTTTTTGGTGTAATAATTTTTTTTTTCAAAATTTTCTGCATGGTTATTCTAAACTGCTGCGCGGTGAAGGTCGGATACCTGCGCAGCCACACAGCTAAAAGGGAACATTGGGTGTGGTGTATGTCCACTAGCCCTTGTGTGTTCGATCCTGGACAACAAGACAGGTCAACGCAAACATCAACCGAGGTCTATAAACATGCGTCCACAGAGTTCGATCGCACGCCGGTAAAATGAATAAGTCTCTCGTACTTTATTGATGTGTTTCTTGATTTACGTCTTACACACCAACATAAACATCAACCAGTTAATTGATCTATAGATTTAACTGTCCCTCCCGCGCACCCCGACCCCCTTCTCTAACCGATACTTCAAACACAAATTTATGACTTGACACACACGTGAGATTTAGGCATAAAGCTAAACTTGCGGCCATTTTTATTGGACCCCAATCAATCCGTCACAAACATTGGGCGCGACGTCTCAACCTTTAATTTCTTTCGATGAGGACGTGGCCGAATGTATGCCATACCAAAAGCATAAAAGAATGAAATAAGAAAAATATGTATATATANTATATATATAATACATATATATATCGGCTATATAAATATACATGTATATTAAGTCTTTTAACGATTAATTTAAATTTAATCATTAACTTTAAAAAAGTAACGATTAATTACTCGTTAATTTCGATTTAAGCCAAAATTTAAGATTTATGATGCCATATGTAGGCCTAACGCTTACTAAACATTCTTTTTGAAAATCTAAATTACACTGGAATGTCTCCTTTATATGCCATCTTTTAACCAACTTCACAAAGAGATAAGTGTGTTGACATCGTTTTGTTTGAGGGATGAGCGGGTTTAATTGACAATTTAACCACCCGAGCTGAACAATCATTCCCATTGAACTGAGGTAGCTGGTATGCACAAAAGTTCTCGGCGAGGAATGACATTATCGGATATCGGTGTTCATTAAGTTTCCACCATTGTAGGGGGTTGATGGATTCAGGAACTTTCATCTCCATTTTGTAATGCTGTAATTCATCAGAAGAGTTCACGTCATTTTCGTCATTTCCTGTCTCTGAGTCTGACTCAATTACAGCCATTAGCTTAATGCGCTTTTCATTTGGTTTGATAAGTAAGCGATGTATAAGAACCACAATAGTCCAGCTAAATCAACATCGTCAGTCAATAGTTTAAAACGAAAATTTTCTTATAATAATCAGTAAATTTATTTGGTTTGTGTGTGTGTGTGTGTGTGCAGGGGCGTCGCTAGGGTTGGTGTCACCCGGGGCGGTAGCTCATGGTGTCACCCCTTCATAATTTAAGGGGGACGTCCATAAATGACGTCACACGAGGTTACCAATTTTCACCCCCCCCTTTCACCCGCGTCATACTTTGTCACAAAAACGTAAACCCCCACCCCTTGTTCCGCTATGACGTCACAAAGCTTAGACACCCCTCTCCAAAGCCATAATTTTCTCAATAAAAATTAGCATGTTGCAAATAAGTATTTTGTCATTTAAATATGTATTTAGT
>MUZC01000724.1:180266-191703 GCA_002072015.1 Radix auricularia | reverse complement strand
TAAAACTTTAGGAAGTTGTTGGGTACCCTTTCACGACAAAAAATAGCGTAATATAATTTTAAAATTCACACTCATTGGGGCCGGGACCTCAAAAACGTGTTTTTTTCCAAATATGTGCTATATACAAATTGAAAATAACTATTTTTCTTATTTCTGAAATAAGTAACGCATAAAACGTTGGGGATTTTTTAAATACACCTCCACGATGGCAGCAGGTGAAATAATATTTAAAATATTCCTTGGTGGGCGCTGGGGGCCAAAATATAGTTTTTTTATGCACTCTATTTATCACTAATACTCCATCTTCCCGCAGCAAAGTGCGGGCAAATTGCTAGTATATATATAGATTTGTGTTTATGATTATCTCTATATTAGAAATATTTGAGTCCGGCCATCACTTTCCACATAAAATTCACACACTAAGTACAGAATTATAATTAGAATTTTAATTAGTCACGAAATATATATCACAACAGTATTTAACAAAATTCACAACTTCATTTACACTTTTAAAAAAATAAAACCTTTTCATCGTGTGACAATTATGATGAAATTTTAAAAAATTATCTATCAAATAAAGAAAGAACCCGTAAAAAAGCCACAGCTCAATTTAATACGCGTACACGAAAATGTGCGCACCGTAGTTTGACAATAAAATATTTTTGAAAACGCACAGCTCAAAATAAGGTCTTGGGGAAAAAAGTACTGCACAAAAACTAACTCGCTTTGAACGTCCGCGTAAACTTGTTCAATGTGAGGTTATTATTATTTTTTCTGATTGGCTGTGGGAGTCTTTAGGAGTTTGAGGGACCAATCGCTAAAGATGACCACACAGAATCTAGCCTATTATAATATGCTAGTTCAAAAGCCTGCTGAAGCTGGCAGAACGAAATCCCACAGAAGGGATAACAAAGATATTACCAAATACTGCAATAGAAAAAAACACGTGGCCTTTATTGCCATGAAAATATTACGATATGAACAGAAATAACAAAGAAATGTATGAAATACTGTAATAGAAAATAACATTTGGCCTATATTGCCATGAACACAATACGATATGAAAATAAATAACAAAGAGATGTACGAAATTCATCATTTCAGGATGCAGAGCCCCAGATCTGTGGTAAATCTTTCCGTGGATGCGAAAGCAGTAGGGCCCGTATCCGGGAGGAGGAGCGACTTCTGCACCCATTGACGCAAATGCTAAGGCGCATATTAATAGACCTGATGTTGTCCATGAAGTTTTGGGAGTGCTCGTGTTCCCCCGTCATGAGCGTCCTCAGTAAAGGTGATATGCGGATGTGATCTAGCGTCACTTTTCCTTTCTGGCAGCACGTGGTAAATAATTTGTCCGCAGGATGTTCGCCAGGAAAATGTTTGGCACCGCAGAATGTGCACAGCAATTGTAAATTGCCACAGAAATGTTGCTGGACGTTGTCATTCATGAAGTCACTTCCGGTGGCTCCATCCAGATGAGGTGCAGGTACTTCCCGGAGTGTAGTTGACCGACGTCGTTTATTAGTGGCTGCTACTTCCCGTCTACGGGACCGTTGTTCGTCGGTTTCACTTGCTCTTCGAATGCGATCTTGTTGGTTTCGCGTTTCTCGTCGCCGGGATGCCTCCTCGTGTGTTTCTGTTCTTCTTCGATTCCTGTTATGAGTTGAAGAAGAAATAATAAAACAATGCGAACGTGACATTGACGATGGGTACAGGCGTAGGAGAACGGTGTCATACCTTGAATGCGGCGCAGCAAAGCAGTTGGCAGTGGGTCAAGAACCGAAGACCGACACACCGACATCAACCGGTTTTTGGTGACTTACATCATGATTTATAACGGAGACAAACACGCATAGGCTGGGGGCCGATGTTAGACTCAACACAAGTGTGTTAGTGTGTACACAAATGCTGACGTCACAGGTTCGTGCGTTGTTTCGGTAATTGACGTTCTGAGCTAAAACAATGACGTCATATACTTTTTTTTTTTTTACGGCGAACATTTTAAATTTATTTATACTAATTTTGCGCGCCTTTTTTGCACGCCTTTCGAGCACATTTTCGCGCGCCTTAAGACGGGGAGACACACGCATACTTAGGGCGATTATGTATTAGATGGATGGAAGATAGAGTAATACATTAATTTTGATTTCAATATCGCTAATAATAAATACCTTAATTTTGACAGTATTATCGCTGAAAAGATGCCTTGTAGAAAACAGTGTGAGCTAAGAAAATGTCAGTTCAACGTTTTAGTTTTAGTACAGAGAGGTTAACTGCGGCATGCTTACATATTGGACCATGTCGCGATATTTTCAGGAAATTACACAAATTAATTTTTGGAAATTTTCAAAAAAATTAAGAAAATAAAAAGTGAAAGATTAACTTTATGCTTATAAATTACTTAAATATAAGTTGATAACCAAAAGATTTAAATATAACAAAAAATATGCTCCATGCTTTCAAGGCACACGAATTAATTAAATTTGTTTAATGATTTGTCAGCTTTCCTGCTAAACTTGTTATTTAAATTTTCTGCAAAAAAAATTTACCAATTAATGTCTCATTATTTCTGACAAGTGTAAAAAAAAACAGAAAGATTAAAGCCCACGGATTAGCTCCCTTCCCGCAAGAATGTAATACATTTATAGGCAATTAATTGTTAAACGCTATAAAGGGCTTTTGGATGTCTTAAAAGGGACATTTGGATATCTTCAATAAGGATTTTTGGATATCTTCAATCAGGATGTTTGGATGTCTCCAATAAGGATGTTTGGATATCTTCAATAAGGATGTTTGGGTTATTCATTAAGAATGCACTGATAACTTTATTTAGTAGGCTTTTTGGACGTCATAATTTTTATAGGGATGTTAAAATGTCTGTTTTAAAAGGGATGTTATAGTGTCTATATTAAGAGGGGTGTTGACACCTCATTAAATATTTAAAAACTTAAAGACAATAATATTTTATAATAAGAGTTGGACAAAACTATAAGCAATAACATTTATGACACATCTGGGTGAGTGTGATGGCCTGAACTAGTGTGACAGCCTGATCGTGTGTGACAGCCTGAACTAGTGTGACAGCCTGATCGTGTGTGACAGCCTGAACTAGTGTGACAGCCTGAACGTGTGTGATAGTCTGAACTAGTGTGACAGCCTGAACGTGTGTGATAGTCTGAACTAGTGTGACAACCTGAACGTGTGTGACAGCCTGAACTATTGTGACAGCCTGAACGTGTGTGATAGTCTTAACTAGTGTGACAGCCTGAACGTGTATGATAGTCTGAACGATCGTTACAGCTTTGGACGCATGTGACAGCCCTATACGTACGTGTGTGACAGTCCTGGACGTGTGTGACAGTCCTGGACGTGTGTGACAGCCTTGGACGTGTTTGACATCTCTGGACGTGTGTGACAGCCCTGGACGTGTGTGACATCCCTTGACGTGTGTGACATCCCTTAACGTGTGTGACAGCCCTGGAATAGAGACTTCCAAATGCTGAAAGGTGGTGGTTTGTTGGGGGGGGGGGGGCGGTAAATGAATTTGTCTTTAAAAATAAAAAATCTAAAGCACAGCTTCATTAGCGTCGTATTTTATTTCATACAGAAGCCACGCCTCGAGTGTTTTGGCGATAATAAAAAAACGGGGCAGGTTTATTGTCTCCCGAACCACGTGATCATCGCGATTATTTAGGTTTGGGCTGATTCTCACCTCCCGGGCCACCCGGTTCATCATTCGAATGTAACCCTTTCGCAATTAAGACTTCGCATCTGTAGAGCAAACGCATCCGTGCGTGACCAATTAGTCCTATTCGGTGGCCTCCAGCGACTTCCGCTTTGCCACTGAGGATAATTAAATAAATATGCAGATTTCCGGGTCGTCATACATATTTTTTTTTTTTTGGGTCCGTTACAGGCACGTTTAAGAGTTGATTTATATTTGAATTTTAATTTTAAATATCTGCTTCAGTCGCGGGTAAATGACGCTAATTGATATTTTATTCATGGTGGTTAATAAATATCCGGGTAATGGAATCGGGCATTTTTTAAGGTGGGTGGAGGGATGGGATGGAGGAGTAGGGAGCAATTTGTTCTCATAATTTAAACATTTAAAAAAAACTGTTGTGTATTTTGATACCATATGAACTATTGATTCGCTCTGGGTGAATAGGTCGAAGCAATCATTGAAATCTTATCCTATTAACGACAATACAATATAACTAGTTCTTTGTCCAACTACTTTTTTTTATAAAAAAAACGTTATCATTATTCATTGAAAAAGTGCAGGATTTGATGACAAGCAGATTGCTGTCTGCTACCAAAGTTAAACTACCCCCCCTCCCCTTTTTCCCACCCACAGGACGTACGAAAAATTTAGTTCGAAAAGAAATGAAATCGGTTTTAATTATTAATTAACATTTAATTTAAAAAAATTTTAGAGCTGTAATTTTAATTAATTTTTGTTATCTAAAAAAAAACAACACACGTATAAACTATAAATTAAGTAACGAGTCTAGTCTATGCGGTGAATGGCGTGTTATGGGTGCGTAGTTACCGTGGCAACATTTTTTCCTTGTGTTCATTGTGCAACTTGGTGCGAAGTGCTATGTGGGTGGCATGGTATGTTCTGCAGTGTACTTATTTTCATATTACCCCATATCAGACACCAGTTTAAAGTCACTAATTTACTTTTCTCAAAGCATACAGCTCGTTTTGACAGGAGAGAATGTAACTGATAAATCTTTCTTTTTTTTCAAAAGACAAACTCTGAGAAAGGGTCGGGAAATTTTTTGTTTGAAAGAGCCATAAACACCACATATTTTGAAGTGTAATTCTGAATCCTGTGAGAGCCATACATTATGTTTAGACTAAAAATTGAAGTAAATGAGTTCATTTTGCGTAATTTTAACACTAAAAGTACAATAATTATGTCTCTGAATTCTTTTTAATGACATTGTTATGCTGTTTTTAATATGCAATTCATATGATCAAAGGAGTCTAAATAAAATTAAAAAAAAATAATCGAACATTTGTCTGAGAGCCAGCTGCAGTTATCATTACAACCAGATCTGGCTCGCGAGGTATGGTTTCCCGACCCTTTCTCTTGCTAATATAACAGACGAGTCTCTTTTTTTCAAAAGCTCATGCTCCGTGTATGACAATAGAAAATGATGTTATTGATTTTTTATCTCCTTTTAATAACAAGGTCGGTTTTAATATTAACAATATTTAAATCACATTAAAACATATACATCTATGCCAAGATGTGTGAATGACAATTGAAAATTTTGGATATAAAATTGAATTATATATTTGAAAATATGTCGTAATTTGTTTTGAATAGGCTATTATTATTGTTAAAAAAAAGAATTAAATTATGCCGATTTAAAAAATTATTATTTTTTTTTTTTTAATTATTTTTTTTTTAAAATAATTTTTATTTTTATGTTTTTATTATTATTTTTTTATTTTTATTTTANATAAAAATTATAATCGATATATCAATATTATTCATCACCTTCATTACCAAATAGGAGCCAGTGTAATCTATTTAAAAATCTATATATTAATAAATGAAAAAAGATATATTTCTATTTCTTCATTGACCATTAACATCGCTAGCCAAACTGAGCGGAAGATCTGGGGAGCAGCGTCATGGCCAAACAGCCACTTTAACTCGGCTGGCCTTTTTGTTTATCAATCACCTGATTGGTTCAATTATCAAGATGGCCGAAAGAGGCGCTGGGTCCCAAAGTCTTCCCTAGACACGTTTGCTTCTGATGAAGCGTCGTCCGAGTTAGCTCCCGCAGAAAAACGGAGCAGCTCATGCGCACCATTATAACGAATGTCCCTGCAAGGATGATGGCTTTTTCGCGCTACTTGTTGGTGCGGTTTGAGGGAAAATAACCCCAAGCACTTCGTTAAAGGGTGTATTTAACTGAGATAATTCATTGGGGACGGATTCTTGATTCCCCCCGCCTCCCCCAAAACTCTTTTTTTGTTTTTTTGTTTTAAAATATTTTCTCCTTTCAATTCTTAAATGATGAAAAGAATTTCAAGAAAAAGATGCCAAGGGATCATTTCGTAATCATTAAAAATATAACTTAAGTGTTTTAGAAGCACAATTAATTGAGGGGGTAAAAAAGAAAGAGCCGTGCACGAAAAGCATATTATTTTGAGGTTTTAGAAGCAGGCGCAGATGGAGTTAATTATCTGAGCATCTCGTTGGATTAAGTGGTTTCATTCACGGGCTCGTCTCTGTGTCATGTGACAGAAATAAGAAAAATTTGGAAATTGGTGGGGTGGGGGGGGGGCTGGGTGAATTTGGGATGCGCAGTCCAGCGGATTTGGTCAGTTTCGCCTTGGCCATGATAGCGTGTAAAAAAAAGGGATGTGTTGATAGGATGTTAATATATTCATCCCGATGCATTATAGCAGCTTAGGGCCATATCTGACGTAGCCTATCTGTAGTTATCTGGAAGGCTATTTTTGGAAATGGAGGAAAGGACTCTAAACGGATACAAATCAAGATGTCGACTGATTTTTATCACAGACTTCTTTTTAAAAAAAGCCTTATAATCAAACAGGTAGCGCATATTTTACGGGACAAGATCGTTTAATAATCGGACTCAATGCTCACTGCTAGGTAATCTTTGTTCATGGTACAATATTTCAGCTGGCATTAAAAAAAAAAAACAACTGATAATAACCTATAGGTGATATACTTAAAATTAAAGCCCAAATAAATACTCTAGAGTTCCAGATTGTGGAACAGTAATTCACGACTCCCAGAAACATATCTCGAAAAGCAGAAAACTTTTCAGCGGGTTTCATGTTGCCCCGAATTTGACCCTTCTCCATGTTAGACACTTTTTTTCTACACAGCAGTTATTAAGAATAAAATTGGTCTCAAAGAAAACAAAAGGAAAAAAACTGCTATTAATTTTTTGGGGTGTGGGGGAGCGTAAGTCATCGCACACCTAAGTGAAGACCCCATGTGGAAATCTATATTGATATGAAATCCCTTCGTGGTGATGTGAAATGATAAGAATTTAGTGGTGCAGATATACAATGATTCGAAGTCTATATTTTCAAAAGGAAACCTGACATGTAATCTCTTATCTTCAGGTATAAGGCAACGACATATTGTCTACATGTGGAGACGGGCAATGAAATCCAGTGCTACAGCTGGTCGCCACTATCCAAGTCAGTTCTCTCCATGTAAATACTGCCGTGGTCTTGTCTGAAAGGTCTGGTGAGTTACTTCCCTGCCGTTGGATCATTTCATCTGTCACTGGCCCGGCTGCGCACAATAGACTTTCACGAGTAATAAAGTCGGGCAGCGGGGTTCACACCAGGGTGCGCATGCGACCCTGCACTGTAAACAACCACTTGATGCGCCCTGTAAGAGTGTGGCTCACCATAAATCCTACATGCACCCGGGGCTCTGTTTTGCATTTTTTTGTGGCCGGGACTTGACTAAATAAAACGGAACCCGATCCTTGGAATGACAACGCACTCACGCGACCCTAGTCTACCCGGTGCTGTGAGAGCTGAAATCGTCGCATTCTCCGCAACTATTTATGGGTTCAAGTTTTGCGTGGGGCTGCACGAGTCGCCATTGTTCGACGGCAGGCTATAGGGTGTCGGAGTTTAAGTGGAATTAACCATTCAAATTTGTCATGAATAATTTAAAATGAATATCGTCGTGGCCATTCCCAACACGGCGGTTACTTTTTTTATTATTGGTTGATAAATTTAACTCTTCACCACACCCTCTACCCTACCCAGAACACCGCCTTTCTCCCAACCGCCCATCCAACCCTCCTTCGTCTATATCTTACCTTTCGCCTGTCTGTCTACCCTGCTGTCCACAACACCCAACGCATTTCATCATAGCTTCCATACAAGTCCAGTGAGAACTTTGCGAATGTTCACCTCATAATAACCAAAATAACTTGTCAATATTTAGTTTGGCAGCATTTAAAAATATATATAGTTGTTTTGCTTAAATACAAATTTCACAAATAGATATACGAACTTATTTCTAAGATATAACTGGTAAGTGCTAAACATAATTTTTAATTATCGGAGTTAACATTAACTTTAAATTAATAGACATTCTGAAATAGTGAATCATTTTATACACTACTAAGTTATACATTTTTAAATAATGCAACGAAAATACCACTAAAATGCTTCAGAAAATCCTATTGAAATGTATATTAAATACTACTTACATATTTCTAAATTAGCACTAAAATACCTCTAAGACCTTCCTAAACATGTAGATCTATATAATACAAATACGATATTTATAAAATGCCATTAAAACGCGATCAAAACTATTATTAAATATTTTTTTTTTTAAATTCTGAATAATACATTAATAAAACTTATCTAAAATAACACCAAAATAATCTAAAACTAAAACTAAAATTCTTATAAGATACTTTTGAAATACCTAAAATACACTTTAATAATGCTAAATACTACTAAAATTTGTTTAAACATAATGCTAAAATTTTACTTTGAAAAAAAATTACTACAAAAAAATACTAATAAAAAAACCCACTATTAAATAGCTATAAAATACTTTTTGTTGTGTGCTGCTATTTCTTGTCAGCTGTTATTTGTTGTGTGCTGCTATTTGTTGTGTGCTGCTATCAGTTGTCAGTTGTTATTTGTTGTATGATGCTATTTGTTGTGTGCTGCTATTTGTTGTATGCTGCTATTTGTTGTGTGCTGCTATTTGTTATGTGCTATTAGTTGTCAGCTGGTATTTGTACACAAATATCAACTTTGTTTTTTTTTAAATTGATATTTCATGATAACGTTATTCGATATTTCATTTCATACGCTGTACCATTCGGTTAGGTCTTTGCAGGAGTGCATATGTTCATAATGACATCATATTCACACTTAGTTCTCTTTATCGTTAAATGCACAGGTTTATACTTTAGTATTATCACATATTCACATTATTTTGCTAGTAATAATTTAACAGTAATTATTATTATTATTTTTTTGTGTTCATAATATTTCCTATTCTCATTTTATTTGTTCACATTCTAACTAAGTTGATCACATTAATTCAACATTCACATTATGTTCGTTTACAATATTGTCACATTCATATATTTTCATTTAGTAATAATAATACCACATCACTCTGTGTGTTCACAACTATCCCATATTCACATATTGTGGGTTTTATTTTCATTATACACTCGCATATTTCGTGGTTCACAATAAATCCACATTGACATTGTGTTTGTTCACAATAATTTGACATTGACTTGTGTTTGTTCACAATAATTTGACATTGACTTGTGTTTGTTCCTAATAATTTGACATTGACTTGTGTTTGTTCCTAATAATTTGATATTGACATTGTGTTTGTTCCTAATAATTTGACATTGACATTGTGTTTGTTCCTAATAATTTGACATTGACTTGCGTTTGTTCCTAATAGTTCCACATTGACTTGCGTTTGTTCCTAATAATTTGACATTGACTTGTGTTTGTTCATAATAATTTGACATTGACTTGTGTTTGTTCCTAATAATTTGACATTGACTTGTGTTTGTTCTAATAATTTGACATTGACTTGTGTTTGTTCCTCATAATTTGACATTGACTTGTGTTTGTTCCTAATAATTTGATATTGAAATTGTGTTTGTTCCTAATAATTTGACATTGACTTGTGTTTGTTCCTAATAATTTGACATTGACTTGTGTTTGTTCCTAATAATTTCACAATGACATTGTGTTTGTTCCTAATAATTTGACATTGACATTAAGTTTGTTCCTAATAATTTGACATTGACTTGTGTTTGTTCCTAATAATTTTACATTGACTTGTGTTTGTTCCTAATAATTTGACATTGACTTGTGTTTGTTCCTAATAATTCCACATTGACATTGTGTTTGTTCCTAATAATTCCACATTGACATTGTGTTTGTTCCTAATAATTTGACATTGACTTGTGTTTGTTCCTAATAATTCCACATTGACATTGTGTTTGTTCAGAATAATTTGATATTGACATTGTGTTTGTTCCTAATAATTTGACATTGACTTGTGTTTGTTCCTAATAATTTGACATTGACTTGCATTTGTTCCTAATAATTTTACATTGACTTGCATTTGTTCCTAATAATTTGACATTGACTTGTGTTTGTTCCTAATAATTTGACATTGACTTGTGTTTGTTCCTAATAATTTGACATTGACTTGTGTTTGTTTCATAATAATTTGACATTGACTTGTGTTTGTTCCTAATAATTTGACATTGACTTGTGTTTGTTCACAATAATTTGACATTGACTTGTGTTTGTTTCATAATAATTTGACATTGACTTGTGTTTGTTCACAATAATTTGACATTGACTTGTGTTTGTTCCTAATAATTTGACATTGACATTGTGTTTGTTCACAATAAATCCACATTTTACATTTTGTGTTTGTTCACATTTCTTCCATATTGTTCACGTGACCCCCCCCCCAACCTCTGCCGCGCGTCACCCCCGCCCCTGACATCCCTTCCCGCCCACCCTCGTGTGTCACACCCCTGAACGCACCATCCATGACAGTATTATTGATGAGACCATCCGGGCGCGGGACCCGCTCCTTTTAATTGAGGGCGTAGGACGGCTGGGCGTATGTGGCACTCCAGGTTCACCGTCAATTGGGACTAATTACACCGCCGTTAATGAGCGAAACATTGCTGGCAGCCCGATCGATTACACGCGGATTCGAATACAGACGTTTCGCTCAAAAAAAAAAAAGTACTCGCGCTGCGGTTGATATGGATTCAAAGAAATTTACAACACGAATACGGACAGTCGGTTCCAGAAGTACTTGTACCGTTGTGAATATGGATCTAAAGAAACAATTAAACGTCTTCAACATTTAAAACAAATATCTTAACAGAATTCAGTTAAAATAACCCATTAAATAGAAATTGTGTGACGTGTTATACTATGTGTTTATTAAGGACGGGTGTTAAATATTAAAAGTCACACTATGTGTCTGTGTGTATGTGTGTGTGTGTGTGTGTGTGTGTATGTGGTGTGTGTGTATGTGTGTGTGTATGTGGTGAGTGTGTATGTGTGTGTGTGTTTGTGTGTGTGTTTGTGTGTGTGTGTTTGTGTGTGTGTGTTTGTGTGTGTGTGTGTTTGTGTGTGTGTTTGTGTGTGTGTTTGTGTGTGTGTGTTTGTGTGTGTGAGTGTTTGTGTGTGTTTGTGTTTGTGTGTGTTTGTGTGTGTGGTGTGTGTGTGTTTGTGTGTGTGTGTGTTTGTGTGTTTGTGTATGTGTGTGTGTTTGTGTGTGTGTTTGTGTGTGTGTGTGTTTGTGTGTGTGGTGCGTGTGGTGTGTGTGTGTTTTTTGTGTGTGTGTGTTTTTGTGTGTGTGTGTGTGTGTTTGTGTGTGTGT
>MUZC01000724.1:165202-179365 GCA_002072015.1 Radix auricularia | reverse complement strand
TGTGTGTGTGTTTGTGTGTGTGTGTTTGTGTGTGTGTTTGTGTGTGTTTGTGTGTGTGTGTGTGTGTGTGTGTGATATTTGTAAATTAGTAGATCGTGTGACACGTTTTATTGGGTACACTACAAAGTCGCGATACACTTGTCCGCTGTTTTGGGGGGGGGGGGGGATTTTGAGGGGAAAAAGTGGCCCCACAAATACTTTTAGATCTAAGGTCATTTTTTCGACAATCATATTTTATTGGCCAGATTAACGAAGTCCTTAGTTTGTTATCTTTTTTTTCTAAATCACAAAGCGAACGTTGAATATAAATTATGTATACAACATTCAAAGTAAGAATTTTGACAAAGTCATGTTATTATAATTTCTACAGCTTTAACAATCACTATTAAGATAGAATTCAAAATGCAGGTCTTGTTTTGCTCTCCGTTAGACTTCGTTTGTCCAATTAAAACCTTTACAAACTGGCAATGCTGGCCACTAAGACAAAGAACAAACACAAACAAAAAGGTAGGGGAAAGAGTTCTGAAATAACAAAAAAAAAAGATATCCTATAAATCGAATGGCATGAGGTGGTTGACAAAGACAGGAGTTCTTTCCACTGAGGAAGAACTCGCTAATTGACATCTCGCGTGTTTGATCCTCGATGGACCGACTGCCCAACATACGGGTATATACAGGTCCGGTTACCCAACAAAAGGGTTATACGCGGGAGTCTCCGCCCCCCTTCATTTCTCGCGGTGCCTCATGTTTTGCAAAACAGACCTCGTCATGTAACCAAATAACGGATTTATTGCTTTGAGATGTTATGGTGGACATTTCTTAATGATAGGCCACAGAAGGACAGGGGGGAGGGGGAATGGATTTCTCGTCAGTGGAAGGGAGGCACAAGGTGGCATATGGCTTGGTGTGAATCATCTTTATAATCGACGGTGCTCAAACTGGAGAGGTTGGCATCTAGATTATGCGGGAAAAACATGCCAGGGTTGGTAAGTCGATTGGTCATCGGGAAAAACTTGGCCACAATCAAAATTTCTTGAAGGGCCACGTTATTTTGAAGTCAAAATCGAATAAATACAATGTTTATTGACCTCTATCGGCGAATGACAAAACTTAACTATACAGTTGTGTACATTTTTAAAAATTCATTTGAAGTTACATACTCCCATGATGTTTGAGAGTTACAGCCCTTTAAATCTGTACTGTCCGACTGGTGACAGTGGCTTAGGATCATGTCGTGCTAACAATACAGAGGATGTTGACCAGTGGTTACGGTCATTAGCTGATCGAATGCCCAATGAGCCCTTCGTATCTCCTTCGAAATCCATCCCAGCGTTTTTTTTTTTAAATTTGGAAACAAGTAAACAAAATGTCAACTCACTCAGTGTTAACAAGTAAACAAAATGTCAACTCACTCAGTGTTAACAAGTAAACAAAATGTCAACTCAAGAACTCAGTGTTAACAAGTAAACAAAATGTCAACTCAAGAACTCAGTGTTAACAAGTAAATAAAGTGTCAACTCACTCAGTGTTAACAAGTAAACAAAATGTCAACTCAAGAACTCAGTGTTAACAAGTAAACAAAACTCCAACTCAAGGACTCAGTGTTAACAAGTAAACAAAATGTCAACTCACTCAGTGTTAACAAGTAAACAAAATGTCAACTCAAGAACTCAGTGTTAACAAGTAAATAAAGTGTCAACTCAAGAACTCAGTGTTAACAAGTAAACAAAACTCCAACTCAAGGACTCAGTGTTAACAAGTAAATAAAATGTCAACTCAAGAACTCAGTGTTAACAAGTAAACAAAATGTCAACTCACTCAGTGTTAACAAGTAAGCAAAATGTCAACTCAAGAACTCAGTGTTAACAAGTAAACAAAACTCCAACTCAAGAACTCAGTGTTAACAAATAATCAAAATGTCAACTCCAGAACTCAGTGTTAACAAATAATCAAAATGTCAACTCCAGAACTCAGGGTTAACAAGTAGAACAAAGGTCAACTTAATAACTCAGTGTTAACAAGTAAACAAAATTCCATCTGTTCATTTAAGCATCAATATCTTGACACACTGGTAACTACGCCTCAGTAAATAATGTTTTTTTTTTTAACACTGTAATGTGTAAACTAAACATTTCCGAAGTCATGTTTGAAGCCATTAATATTTCTTGGACAGGTTCATGTCTTAGATCAAGATCAACAGTTTGCTCCTCTTTTGATTCGTTAAGTAGATCAATCTTCAACCACTGCTTGGATTTGGTACGAACATTCCATTCTGAGTTCTTTTAGCTTTTCTCGAGTCTCTACATTTACTCAAATTTTTTTTTCATTTTCTTAAAACGTTTGATCTATTTAAAAGATTCTTTTTTTTTTCATATTCCAAACATATTTATTTACTTAAATATTGCTTGCATTTTCCTATATATTTGATGGATTCGCCAAACTATTGTTTACATCGTCCTAAACATTAAATCTGTTTTCCCAACCAATTTTTATTTACTTTTTTAAATTTTACCCTAAATTTAAAGTATTCACCCAACATTTTAATCAAAATTTAATTTAAACGGAACTATTTTTGATACCTAAAAATGGCGATGGCTTGACCAATGTGCCCCTAAAGTTCCTTGGTCCGTTTTCAAAGTAAAAAAAAAACAACAACAAAAACCAAAACAACTCGTATGCAAACGTGAACAGCATCCATTTTTTGTGGACTATTTTACAAATTTATTGCACGGTAATTGTTAACTGCTGAGCGGCGTCGGTCAGATATGTGTGCGTCGCGCAGCTTAAAGTTAAAGGGATCATTGGGCTTGACACTCATCATCATCATTTGTCCTTTTGGTTCCTTGTGGAACATAGGGCCTCTGTCAAAGCTTGCCACTGTGCACGGTCCCTTGCCAGTCGTTTCAATTCTTCCCAGCTCTTTCCAGTTCTTCCTGCCTCATCTAACATGCTCCGTCTCCATGTACGCTTGGGTATTCCTCGCTGGCGTTTGCCCTGGGGGTTCCAATCTAGGGCCTGCCTCACCTTGCTGTTATCTTTCCGAAGGGTGTGTCCAATCCATCTCCATTTCCTTTCCATGATTTGTTGTTCCACTGTCCTTTGTCCACACCTCTCCCACAGTTTGGAGTTTTCGACCTTGTCGTACCATTTTATTTTCAGAATATTTCTAAGGCATCTGTTGACAAAGGTCTGGAGTCTATTTTTTGCTGTCTCTGTCGTTCGCCATGTTTCGGATCCATAAAGTAGGACCATTTTAACGTTGGTGTTAAAGGTCCTTACTTTTGTTTTGACAGAGATGTATGTAGGTCACCAGACCTGTTTCAGATTGGCTAATGCCTGTCGTGCCATATTTATTCTTCGTTCGATGTCCTCATCAGTTCCCCCTGTTACACTAACCACACTCCCAAGATAAACAAAGTTGTTTACTTGTTCACACTGTTGTCTGTTATTTGGAAGTGAAAACTTTTAACACTCAATACCTCCACTGTCTATCTGCACACTATCGTGGTCAGTTAATACCCACACAGTCAATTAATACCCACACATACATTTAATACCCACAAAGACATTTAATACCTACACAGTCAGTTAATAACCACACAGTCAGTTAATACCCACACAGTCAGTTAATACCCACACAGTCAGATAATACTCACACAGACATTTAATACCCACACAGTCAATTAATACCCACACATACATTTAATACCCACAAAGACATTTAATACCCACACAGTCAGTTAATACCCACACAGTCAGTTAATATCCACACAGTCAGTTAATACCCACACAGTCAGATAATGATAATACTCACACAGACATTTAATACCCACACGGTCGAATAAACAAGCTATTCATTCGCTATCTAATTTTTACTTTATAAACAATGCGATCAATATCGCTACCGTCCAACAATTAAAAAATGTAATCAATATCTCTAGTATGCCAATTAATAAAACAACTTAATCAATATCTCTTCTATCCCACAAATAAACAATTCTATAAATATCTCAGTTGTCTACCAATATCCGATCAATATCTCAGTTGTCCACCAATATCCGATCAATATCTCAGTTGTCCACCAATATCCGATCAATATCTTAGTTGTCCACCAATATCCGATCAAAACTCACTTGTCCACCAATATCCGATCAATATCTCAGTTGTCCACCAATATCCGATCAATATCTCAGTTGTCCACCAATATCCGATCAATATCTCAGTTGTCCACCAATATCCGATCAAAACTCACTTGTCCACCAATATCTGATCAATATCTCAGTTGTCCACCAATATCCAATCAATATCTCAGTTGTCCACCTATATCCGATCAATATCTCAGTTGTCCACCAATATCCGATCAAAACTCAGTTGTCCACCAATATCCGATCAATATCTTAGTTGTCCACCAATATCCGATCAATATCTCAGTTGTCCACCAATATCCGATCAATATCTCAGTTGTCCACCAATATCCGATCAATATCTCAGTTGTCCACCAATATACGATCAATATCCCAGTTGTCCACCAATATCCGATCAATATCTCAGTTGTCCACCAATATCCGATCAATATCTCAGTTGTCCACCAATATACGATCAATATCTCAGTTGTCCACCAATATTCGATCAATATCTCAGCTGCCAACCAATATCCGATCAATATCTCCAACAATATCCGATCAATATCTCAGGTGTCCACCAATATTTGATCAATATCTCAGTTGTCCACCAGTATCCGATCAATATCTCCGTGTATAACAATAAATCACCGAGTGTTGAGTAATAACGCTGAGCTGTAGACATGTCTTATAGGTAAGTGATAGAGGTGCGCGTATTTCATGGGCAAGTCAGCTGGTTCACATAACTCATGCTGTATGTCCTGTGGTTCAAACTTCTCATGGGCATTATCAGATATTTTAATGCAATGGCATATACAAGCACCAAACGTATCTTCTTGGGGTCTTTCTTTCTTCTTCCCCCCCCCCCTTTTTTTTAATTACGTTATTGTGAAGTTTTTTATGTTCATGGATTAGGTGGCATTGACCCATCCCGGGTGGCATTGACCCATTCCTGGTGGCATTGACCCATCCTGGGTGGCATAGACCCATCCCGGCTGGCATTGACCCATCCCTGGTGGCATTGACCCATCCTGGGTGGCATTGACCCATCCCTGGTGGCATTGACCCATCCTGGGTGACATTGACCCATTCCTGGTGGCATTGACCCATCCCGGGTGGCATTGACCCATTCCTGGTGGCACTGACCCATCCCGGGTGGTATTGAACCATCCCGGTTGGTATCAGCCCATCCCGGTTGGCACTGATGCTAGAAACGCCACTGACTGGGTTCCAGGGACTTCTTGACAGAAGTTTATTTATTGAAATTGTCGTGTCTATAGAAAGTTTTATTTTTGTTTAGTGTAATGTTTATAGAGGTTTCTTTGTAAAATTTTCAGCTATGGGCGCACTTTGAGATATCCCCGTTATAAGTTAATTTTTCATGGAAATAAAATAGTTTAGATCTATATGCTTTTTGTGTGTTTATTTTCAAAGTAACCACTTACCAGATAATTTCTCTATGTCTACTCGATCTATCCATCCATCCATTCATCCGTCCATCCATCCATCCATCCACCCATCAATCCATCAATCCACCCATCCATCCATCCGTCCGCCCGTCCGTCTGTCTGTCTGTCTGTCTGTCTGTCTGTCTATCCTTCTTTTTTTCTTTCTATTATATATAATAGAACGTGGTGGCCGAGAGGTAGCGCTCTCGACTGTCATACTGATGGTCACGAGTTCGAATCCACGCAAAGGCGAGGATTTGTTCTCGGGGCCTGAGGAGTCCCCGAGTCACCCAGCTCCGAATGGGTACCTAACTAGACAATAGTTAGGCGGCTGGGGTAATGCGTGGAACCCCTATAGCCGTGGCCTGTGAAGAATGATTTTTGAACGAATTTTACGAAACCACCTCCAAACACTAACATATCAAATATTGCTCCATCTAAAATTAACCCATGCGTCATCCAATATCAAACCATGCACCATCATTTTTTTACCCATGCACCATGCAATATTAACCCATGTACTATCAAGTATTCACCATTGCACAAATCAACATTCACCCATGTACCATCCAATATTAACCCATGTACTATCAATTATTTACCAGTACATAAATCAATATTCAGCCATGTACCATGCAATATTAACCCATGTACCATCAAGTATTTACCAATGCACAAATCAATATTCACCCATGTGGCATAAAAGTAAATAAATAAGATAGAAATGAGACACCATTTCTTCAAGTAAGTGATAATTTCAAAATAACCGCAATAGCTAATACTAAGTGCTAAAAATCATATATATGTANTATATATATATAATTTTTTAAAAAAATTATTAGTATTAAAAGCACGTTACAGATACGCAATATGGCGTTTCTTTCCTACCGGCAAATGTTGATGGAAACTCCAAGCAATCTATCTTTAGGTATGATAATTAATTGGATGTGGCGCATAGTTGTGAAAGAGGGCGTCATAGTAGCCGAGGAGCGGAAGATGGAGGCGGCTACAGACTGAAGACCTATGAAGAAAGGTCAAAACATTTGGAAGCACGGAACTCGTGGGCAAAAGCTGTGGCAAAAAGTGCCGCTAAAAAATAGGACTGCACATCCACACGGGGAAATTTAACAAAACCCAACGGGGATGCGCCATCGTCTATCGAGACGGAAGGATGCCGATGAAAGTTGGACTAGACTATATCGTAGTAAAGAAAGCGCCAAAAAATGCGCCATCTCATGTACGTAACTGGGGTATTTTCCTCAAACGGGGTTTTACCTACCTTGGGACTTTTTTTAGGGCTGTTAATTTCAATTTGATTGTTGACTTTTGAAATATTAACGATTAATAAGTAACACGTATTAAACGCTCTTGTTAAAAATCTAAAGAACACTGGAATGTCTCCTCTTTATGTCATCTTTAAACCTACAACGCAAAAAGACACGTGTGTTGATATCAATTGGTTCAAGTGATAGACAATATAACCAGCCGAGCTGAACAATCATTCACATGGAACCGAGGTAACTGGTATGCACAAAATGGTCTTGGCAAGGAATGACACTATCGGATATCGGTGTTCATTACGTTTTCACCATTTTAGAACGTCAATGAATTCAAGAACTTTCATCTCCATTTTGTAACGACGTAAATCCATAGAAGAGCTGTCGTCATTTTCTGTCTCTGAGTCAGACTCTATTACTGCCATTAGCTTTATACGCTTTTCATTTGGTTTGTTAAGTAGATGAAATGTTAGAGCCATGGTAGGCAAACTTTATCAACATTTTGAACATTCCTGTCAGTCAATAGTTTACAATCAAATGTTCGTGTAACCATCAGGTTATTTATTATTAATCAGTCGCTAATTTTTTCTACTTTCTGACTTCAAATAATTTGTAAGAGATGGGTGGATTAATCGTTAAATATTATTTAATCGTTAGAAAAATTTAAACGACTAATCGAGAAATTAATCGCTAATTTCTGCTGCCCTAATTTATTAATTTTTATTAAAAAAGTTCTTATATGTATTTCTGCTTGTTAGTTGTTTTGTTTTATGTTACCTTGGATTGTTTTCTTTTCGTACAACAGCCCAACCTCTCGGAGCTAGATCTATAGGTTTGAAAATGACACAAACTTCTGTCATTGTTTTTTACCTAATTTTTTAATTTTCCAAGTGATCTTTTGATCATATTTGTGTGGGGTAAATGGGCTGTACGTATTCTGTGTAAAATCAGCAAATATAATTTTTAAGGTGAGATAACTTTACGCACTCTATATATATATAAATATATATATACTTAATTTAACTCACTATCATAAGCTTATTGTTTTTTCAAACAAAATTAAATTTTAAAATAATTTTTTAAACAATAAAAATAATTTACTGTTATTAGTAATGCTATTTTTTAAAAATTAATATCATAATTTTACTTGCATTTTTTTCATTTTACTTTAACACAGACCATTATCTGCGGTTGACGGCAAGTACCAAAGCATTCCTCAGAACAAAGAGAAAAGTCACTAAAGCTCATATTGTCAATACACAGATCCACAAGAAGGAAATATTTCCCCCTTTCTGATTGCCGCCAGTTAAAACTCACTGTCCCCTTTACTGCCCTCGTCCTCGCCTCAATCTTGTGATTTGCACGATTCTCCCGGAATGTAAATAGTCGAGATTTGCACCCAATTGGTGGCTGTTTGGAGCGAGGTGCCATTGGAAGGTGAACTGGTCAAGGGGAGAACAAGGGGCGGGGGCGCATGAATTTTTTTGTAAAATGTTCCTCGCTCCTGAAATATAATATCGAGGGAATCGGTGAATTCTTACATGTAAAAAAAAATTGATAAATTAATTTTTAACGTTGTAACTAGTTTTATTTTAAGTGGTAAATTTATATATATATATTATTTAATAAGCATTAAACGTGATGATTACGTTCTTAAGCAGCATTTTTTGTTGTTCTGAGTTTTAAATTAAATTTGCCTATATCAATGCTTCAACTTTTACTTTTTAAAAATAATTAATTACTTTTTTTAAAAATTTAATCGGAACACGATGTTTATCTGAATTGTGTTTATGCTCGTCGGTGTATTTGGATATTTGAAGCTGTAATTAAATATTGTTCCGGTATTTTTGGACAACGTTAATGCCCCCCCCCCCCCCCCCCCCCCCGCATCCCTGTTACAATCCTTGCAGAAAATTGGGACTCTTCGGCACAAATGTGAATTTCTATTAAGCACGAAATCACTTATAGCCTTCTAAAAAAGATTACAAGTGAACTACCGTCACTACACACTCTTTATGAAATAAGTATAAGATAACTGTCGATTTCGAGAATTCTATGCGTGATGAAATATGTGGCATCTTGCTGGAGTCTACGACACCTCCCTTAGACCAACTGCAACCCGTCCCCCCGTCCTTACAACACCCTAACCTTTTTCTAGAGCGTGCGTGTTATTGGAGATTTCTTTTTCTTTTATTTCGGAGGAATTTTACCCTTAGAGTGTTTGTATGAAGCATAAGAAATATTTTAGCCATATTCTCATTTATTCATATTATTTCACATAAACTTTAAAGCAAACAGTTCTAGAAAAATGTTTTCAAATTTCATCCAAGTTGTTACTGCGATTAAATAATACGTTGGACCATTATCGGTCAAATATACATCAGAAGTTTATCACAAATCGGATTAGATGAGGCAGGTGTGTGAAGTCACTTAATTGTAATGAAATTAATGGACCATTTGTCGTTTCGCCACTTTTTTAAACAAGATGATAAAATGTGATCGGCGAAACTAACTTGCGGTTACTTAAAGCTTCACAGTTTGAGGACACTCCTGCAGTTAATCAGTTGTCTCAGCTTATTTTTAGACGGCGAACCTCTTGTCAACATCTTTCCCCACATTCTCATACACTAACCAGTAGGACTTTGCCATTTCTATTGCTACAGCCACCAGTACAACATGGGTAATCTCCTCGCAGTGGAGAGTCAAACCGCGCCAAATTCCACGGGCGTTCAAGGTGCGCTATTCTCTCGGGGGAAATCCCTCGGGAAAAGTAAAGAGATATTTTCATGTTGAGCCGATATTAAATAAAACAGAACTCGCCAGTATTTAAAAACAAGTCCGCTTCACGGGGCCTATCTCCGTGTGCCGAGACATTAGCACACAATTACGATGATACGGGGGTCCGGGGCCCGGGACACGAGTTGGCCGGCCCAGAACGTGCGGACACCTGTGTTCCCACAGAATCCATCTAGTGTCAGGAATGCCCCCTCTGACACAGTGTATCTAATCCCTCGCCAACACTCGACAACGTGGCGATGCTCGAGTTGTTAAGTGGTGGATAGCTTCAGTCGTGGAGACCTGGATGTGTTGTGGTGGTGGAACCTCGTCACTGACATCAGTCGACTAATACCCCATCCAAACCTGAAACTATAATCAAACACTCAAATGGACTCTTTTTTAAAAACTACTTTTTTAACCCCATGCATCTCGTATAGACCTAGGTAGGCTACATATTTTCTAAGTGTAACTAATTTATTTCGGTTGGGCTATAAAGCCTCAACTCAATCAAATTAAGATGCCACATTAAGGGTCAGTGTTTCATTTAATGTTATATCTCATCTATATTTGAATACCCTAGTAACTGGGATATAGTTGAGATTCTTGTTAAGTGAAATCCTCTTTGTCGCATTTTCATCAGCAAACAAACAAAAATATGGACTTAAGAAAAAAAAAGTAATAATAGTAATAAAAACTCGGATCGGTATTTAAACGCAATCTCCAACAAAGAATTTGAGAATTTTTTATTCAAGGGAAATCATTCTAGATTACATTAAAAGTCATTCAAATAATTCATTCTGAAACTAAACACAATGTGACGTCATATCTCCTCCCACTACATCTCACCAAAAATGTGTCAATATAATGCGCACCGCGAAACTATCTAACATAAGCATTCACAGAGCCGGAAAACCCAATTAACTATATAAAATATAATAGCCTAAGTCGCTCACTGGATGTGTAACTCTATGACGTCATTGTTTGATCTTATATTTTAATTCAAGGCATGCGTCGGGTGGTGCGCAAAATAATTATAAATTAAAGTCTCGCCATAAAAAATATATATTATATGACGTCATTGTTTTATCTTATCTTTTAAGTTCAGAAAAGGGAACGATGTAAAAAGAGGATTTGGGTATTTATAATTATATAATAATTCGTTTACATTTCAGGAAGTTTAATCTTTCTTATTTATCAAACAAGGATAAGTTATTTGGGCTTTTGACAATCTCTAGTCATTCTAGATTACATTAAAATTCATTTCAAATCAATAATTTTGAAATTTAACAAAATAATTGCTATCTAAAAAATGCTGCTAAAATTACGGGAGTCGAACGAATAGAGTTTTATAAAAATTCCTCTCAGAATAAGTTCTACATATTATTAGCTATCGTTTGGTGTTAGTTTCAACACGATAGATGTTATGATTGGCGAGAAATTGACAAAATACTTATATTTTTTTGGGGTTTTAAAAAATATTATTTTTTATTTTTTCAAGACATCCAGTAAATCTTTTCGGTAATCTTTTGGCCCGTGCACAACCTGGGGACGTCCTTAAAATATTTTTTTTAAAACTCGAAGCCTCTATCTGGTATGGTTCAAAAGGAGTTGCAGTTCAAAGCTCGAAAACACTGCCCAGACATTTCGAATCTATAAACGCAATTCCCAAGGGAAATTCCTTAAAAATTATTAACTTTAATACTGTCGAAATTATAACTATCACATGAAGAAACTGCAACAAATTTTGGTTTTTGTTGAGCTACAAATTCAAATAGACTGCATTTAGGAAATCATTGTTTCATATTATTTTATACCTGCACTACTTTTTAATACCATAAAATCAAGGATATGATTGAAACTCACTATTAGGGAAATCCACTTTGTCGGCTTATCAGCAACAAGAAGAAAACAAAAAACAACACATAATAAATAAAACAAAAAACAAGATAAATCCTCCGTAAAGAGAAAACGATTAATTAGAGCTGGTCGAAAGTATTAAATAACATTATTTGGTTTGTTTTTTTCCCAATGAATATCCTAAAATAGTTTTAGAGGTGGTCGCGTCCATGTCGAAGCTATAATCCTCTACAGGTCTATCACAGTCCCCCGTCTCACCAAACTTGTACACGTCTATCACAGTCCCCCGTCTCACCAAACTTGTACACGTCTATCACAGTCCCCCGTCTCACCAAACTTGTGCACGTCTACCACAGTCCCCCGTCTCACCAAAAATGTACATGTCTATCACAGTCCCCCGTCTCACCAAAATTGTACATGTCTATCACAGTCCCACGTCTCACCAAACTTGTACACGTCTATCACAGTCCCACCGTCTCACCAAACTTGTACACGTCTATCACAGTCCCCAGTCTCACCAAACTTGTACATGAGATCTCGCAGCTACCACCACGACGTTCCCACCCCAGGAGGCAAGTATGTTGTGTTGACAGATATCTCCCATGGAAGTGAACAAATAAACAGACTTCTAGGCCAGCACGACAGGTGGCGCTCGTCTCCACAAAAACAACTTCCGTGCCGGCCCGGACATCTCGCGCGTGCGAACTGTTCCATGGATTCAAGCCTTGGGATATACTTTTAACGAGAAGGGATTTCAGTAGTTCGGTAGATAACATTGTTGATGTCCTATTTACATTGTTTAAACAGATGATTTCACTAAAATAAGCATAGGACAAAACATAATTTTAGAAAATATGATCATGACCTTTCTCATGGAAAAAAAACAACATTGTTTATGAGTTTTCTTGTCGGCGAAAAGTCCCATTTTCACGAAAACACATCGCGTTACGGTTTTGTTTGTTGACATAATTTAGTCAGAATTCGTATAACTCATAGTTAAAAGCAGGTGATGATATCCTTTGGTAATTTTCACTATAGGCCCTCATATATAAACGTTTTTTCCCACACATCAGCGCTTGTCAACGTGAAATGTTTGATTTTGGGTAAAGTAAAGAATATTTAAATTTTAGAAATATAAACGATTAGAAAATATTTATTGAATGCACACTGCACACACATTGTGAGATTGAGATAAATAAACTTTAAGATAATAATTACATTTTTTATTTGAATTCCTTGTTATTTAAAAAATCCTTTATATTAACTTGTGGTGTCTGAACCGTACGACCGACCGACCGTACGACCGACCGACCGATCTTGTCAAAAAAATTTGGATTGATTTTTTAAACCACTTTCTCGTAAGCTAGCGAGCTGAAATTTTGTAGGCAGACACATGCCAATGATCAAAATGATGTATAGAAATTTCAAATCTATAGAATGGACAGTAATTGAATTATTGAATTTATATCATGTTAATTTTTTTTAGATAGAGTGTTTTGGTGCGTCATATGTTCAACAACCTTTCCTGTCGCGCAATAAGGTGCGCATTACATTGGTAGTACTTTTTAAAAATATATTCACGATCGGTGCGCATTATATTAAACACGTTTTACGAGACTTAACGAGAATTTTTTATTATCGGATTGTTTTGCCCTGCGTATTATAATGAACATCCTTATAGTTATGTCTCGGATATAAAGGATTTATAGTGAAAAACTTTGTTTTTTTACGGGCTTTTAAAATAATTAATTTGTTTCCTTCTTTCTACGATGTATATTGTGAAACAGGTTATAAATACGCATTCGAGTATTTAAACTCAATTTCTAACAAAGAATTTCCGATTTTTTAATGCAAGGGAAATCATTCTAAATTACATTAAAAGTCAATTCAAACAAGTAATTCTGAAACCAAACACAATATGATGTAATTTCCCCTCACGCTACATCACACAAAGAATGTGTCAATATAATGCGCACCGCGCAACAATCTAACATAAGAATTCTCAAAACGGGAAAACCCCATTAATTAGAAACAATATTATAGCTCTGTTCTTAACAGTCTGGCTGGATTGATCCATAACGCTATGACATCATTTTTAAGCTTGTATTTTAAGACCAGAAGTGCACCAGGAGGTGTGCAATATAATTATAAAGTAAAGATTATTTTGAAATACAAGTAGTACAACAGTCCATAGCAGTTAAAAACGCGTGTGGTGTTCTTCGCCGAAAAAAAAAAATTACATAACGTCATTGTTTGAGGTTATATTTTAATTTTGTAAAAGTGAACGATGTAAAAAGAGGATTTGGGCATTTATAATTATAAAACACTTTGTGTACATTTCTGGAAATTAAATATTTTGTATCTATCAAACAAGGATAAGTTACTTGGTCTTTTAAAGAAAAAAAAAGTGGGCGCCGTAGCGCCTTACAACCCATAATCATTCTAGATTACATTAAAAGTCATTTCAAATCAAAAATTTTGTAACTAAACCCCCCAAAAAATGCTTTCTACAGCTTGCTGCTAAAATTACAGGAGTGAAGAATAGAGATTTTTCAAAAATTCTTTCTCCAATATTGTTCTAAATATTATTAGCTACCGTTTGGCATTTTTAGGACCCGATAGATGTTAGCGTTGGCGAGAAATTGATAAAATACAGATTTTTTTTCGGGGGGGGGGGGGGGG
>MUZC01000724.1:113361-163465 GCA_002072015.1 Radix auricularia | reverse complement strand
ACCGGCGCCCCATGTGTGTTTAATTGACGAAGAAAATAAATTACCTGTTAACTTCCTGGGATAGCACGCAATAGTCTGCAAATGTTTCATTACGACCGAATACATGGTTTAGTTAGCTATAAACCAGTACAGATTGGGCTGCTATTAGGGGTTAAGGGCTCTATGGTATTTTAATATTGGTTATCAAGAATATAATTGCAAAATTTGGTTAAGATCCATCAATATAGCAAGTAGTTAGCGCTTAAACTAATTTTTATATAGCTAATTTTAGCACACAAAAATGACATTATCGGCCCTGGCGCCCCTTTAGTGTTAAATGGAGAAAAAAAAGTAGCAGTTACCATTCGTGAAGGGTACTCATCGGTCACAAAGATTTTCATGACGATGGGATACATCTTTTAGTCAGCTTTAAACGACATACACTCACACACACAATATAGAGATAGATATAGAAGGAAAAACATATTTAGGGGCCCCCGGCCACATTCAGTGCAAGATATCAATTTAAAAAATCTGTTCATTTTTTTCCATTTCATTATGGATGTATTTATCGAGATCGTTAAAAATGAATGGGAAAAATATCTTTAAAATTTAAGAAAAAGACATTTGGGGCCCCCTGGCCCCGATGAAAAGGACATAAGAAGTTCATTGCCCTTTATTATGTTAATATGGTATACAGAGTTTTTTAATAAAAAGTTTGGTTAAGATCCATTCATTTACTCAGTAACTAACGCATAAACTAATTTTTTTATAGCTCATATTAGAAAAAAGTGAGATTAATGGCCCCAGGGGCCCATTCAAGGGAAGATATAAAGTTCAAAACATCTGTTCATTTCAATACGGATAATAGATACATTTATCATTATTTGTTAAGAATTTTAATAATTAAATTGAGGGATAAAATCTTAAACGTTTACTAAAACTGGTATTTTGGGCCCCCAACCCTGAAGAAGTTGCCATTAGGACTTTAGTGCCCTATACTATTTTAATATTGACTATCCAGTATTTATATACAAAGTTTGGTTAAGATCCATCAATGTAGCAAGTAGCTATCACTTAAACTAATTTTTATATAGCTTATATAGGCAAAAACGACATTAAGGGCCCTAGGGGCCCATTCAGGGCAATACATAAAGTTCAAAACAACAGTTTATTTTAAGATGGATAATAATGGATACATTTATCATTATTTGTCAAAACCTTTAATAATTGAATAGTGAAAAAAATCTTAAACGTTAAAGAGGACAGGTATTTTGGGCCCCCAGCATCGAAGGAGTTGCCATTAGGAGTTTAGTGTCCTATAATATTTTAATATTGACTATAAAGTATTTATATATCAAGTTTGTTTAAGATCCATCAATGTATCAAGTAGCTATCGCTTAAACTAATTTTTATATAGCTTATATAGGCAAAAAACGACATTAAGGGCCCCAGGGGCCCATTCGGGGCAAGATATAAAGCTCAAAACACTGTTTATTTTAAGATGGATAATAATGGATACATTTATCATTATTTGTCAAGACCTTTAATAATTGAATAGTGAAAAAAATCTTAAACGTTAAAGAGGACAGGTATTTTGGGCCCCCATCCTCGAAGGAGTTGCCATGAGGAGTTTAGTGCCCTATAATATTTTAATATTGACTATCAAGAATTTAATTGCAAAATTTGGTTAAGATCAATCAAAAAAGCAAGTAGTTAGTGAATAAATTATTTTTTATATTGCTCATATAAGCAAAAATTCACATTTGGGGCCCCCGGCGCCCCTTTAGTGTTAGATTGAGAGAAAAAAGTAGCCAGTTACCATTCCGTGAGGGTACTCAACAGTCTTAAAAATTTTCATGACGATCGGATGAATAGTTTAGTCAGTTACCACGGACAAGCACACACACACACACACACACACAGACATATTTTCATTTTTATATATATAGATATATAAATGTGGAGGGAATCAGAGTTACATACCTTTATAAAATTGACTTAATCAATGACTAAATAATCATCATCCGTGGCGCTACAGCCCGTGTAGGGCCCTGGCCTGCTCCACAACATCCTTTCATTCAGATAAATTGATGGCTTTATTTCTCCATGCTCGAACCCCCAGCTGGTGTAGGTCCATTTCCACATCATCGATCCACCTCAGTGTTCAGCGACCAGTGAGTCATCTGCCCCCTGGTTTCTGCCTATATAGAGTGTGTGTGTGTTTTTTTTTCAAAAATAGTTTAAACTCGATAAGGGACTATATTTGTTTCTTTTAAAACGCTTTGGAACATTTATGATTTCTTGACCTCGCTTGACCATCGAATTCTTTATGCTTAATTATTTTAAGTTTGGCAATAAATTTAATAAATGCATTATTCAATAAATTAATTTATTAAATAATTGAATGAATGCTTTGTTTTTGTTGATTATTTTTTTTCTCATACACTTTACATGTTACTGGTGACAACGGCACAGGCCTATCTTTAAAAAAGAAAAAAAAAGAAACTTATGATACCTTTCCATTTTTTAATCCCTTATATTAACTTCACAGTTGTCTCTTCAGTGGATAAACAAAAGTAAAAAATGACCCACTTTCAGTCATGCTATTGAGCTGAAATTTTGCACATAGACTTGTGTCACCTAACAATACATGCATCAAAATTTCAGATCGATCGAATGTACCGTAATTAAATTAATGCACTTTTAGTTTATTTCTATATAAATGTATGGTAGCCGTCTGTTGTTGACATTCTCGTGTTTGCTGGAGTTCACTCCAACCATCGTTGACCACACCCCCACCCCTACCAGCCCCCATTTGACAGCAAGAGAGTTAAGTCACGTTAAGCCGGTAAATGTATTTTTACGCGGTGCATATTATTTTGAATATAATCAATACTTTTAGTTCTGTCTCTTATTATAGTCTATAAGGGATTTATAGTCAAAAACGTTGTTTTTACAGCTTGTTGTTGTTTTTTACCTCCTTAAGAACAGGCTGAGGAGCAGGAAAGTTACTCAGGAAAATATATGGACCAAGAAACGATAAATACGGATAGAGAATAATAACAAACATGAACTGCACAGTCGATAAATTTACTTTAAACAAAAGAAAGGTTAAGTTACTACCATTGGGCCTGTGTGTGAGTGGAGGAATACCAATTTGGCAATGCAGGAGCTACTGTAGAGATTTTGCACCAAGTGTTATTATATCAAGTAAAACTATTGCTTGTAGTTGTTCCCATGATGTTATGAAAAGTTGTAAACAAAATGAGGGGTAGGACTGCAATCAGGCTTATAAAAAAATTAAATGGAAAAGACGTAAACTAGGTAAGGGTATTGTATGTTCGTTGAAAAAGGCGCTTTGCCGAAACATTCGCTGTTTTGTTGCGTCCGGGCAGACTGACCCTTACCTCGTTTACGTCTTTTCCATTTAATTTTTATGAAAATTTGGCTGACCAAATTTATTTAAGCACAGATTGTTGACTAGCAGATAGTTATATGGCTCAAATTAAAATTATCCTCTTGTCCTTTTATTTAGGGTCAAGATGGGATGTTCTCATTCTAGTAGAAATTCTAGTTTTAAAAGCTGCCAAGTCTTAGTATGTACTACAAGAAAAGAAAACTCAAAGTCAATTATTGTTTTTTTAAAAATTAGTTTAATGGAAGCAATGAAAATAAATACATGTCAATTATTTTAGATAAAGGTTGAATGGGACAATGTATATTATGTATTGTCTGGTGGTGGTATATAAAAGTAGTTTGTTTATAAAAACTTATTTCTGTACATACATAAACATACCCCGTCTTTTATATTTACACATTTCTGTCTTAAAATAACGATATTCGATCTTTTCCCATAAATATAATGTATAAAAATCCTCACACAAAATTTTCTATTGTGCATAACATTCAAATGATATATTTATCAACTTGATGTGTTTTTTCTTGCACATACTGTAATTGTAATAAACAATTAATTGGGCTCACAATATTTCACTGATGACTTTATAAAGGTGCAGGGACATAAAAATAATAGAAAAAAAGGTTTGTATTTAACTTCACAGTGTGCTCAGAATTTATTTATTTAGATTGATCTCCACATCTACATAAATTTTAAAACATTATTTACTTGTTTAAAACTACTTTCTGTACATAAATTGTATAAGTAAAAATACAGTAATACGTAAAATACATGAATATTACATAAAGAAGTGAAATAAATGTTTCTCTTCATTAGATTATCACAGTTTAACTTGGGTACATGTAAACAAATCAACTTAAAGATCTCAGTGTTTCCCATTAAGGGAAAAGCTTTTCTTTGTCTGACCAAGCTGAGTTGATGGTGGTGCTTGTTGGGGCTACAGAAGGTTTGAAGCTGGCATCAGTGGTTCCTGGGTGCTCCATGTAGTTACCTTCCCTGACATTGATTCTGTAAAGTAAACAACAGCTCAATAAATATAGGTACACAAGTGTATTACCCAAAAAAAATGATGGCAGTTTTAAAAATAAATATATTTCAGCTGATTTTAGGATAGATTTTTTATAATTGTCCCTTTTGCCTGAAAGTCATATAATAATCAGAAAAATTAAATCTCCTTTCCATATTGAATAATTTTATGCGGATATTCAAAAGTGTTATTTTTGGTGCAGAGATTTATTTCAAGGCTTTTTTTCAAGCAGTGCGCTTTCTAAATTCTTAGGTAGCGTTGGAAACAAGTATAAATAACAAATGATACATGTTGATAAATCTATTTAATTAACAGCATTCAGTTTACTGTACAGGAATTTACAGTGAAAGGAACCAATTTTTTCTGATGGGATTCAAAGGCATGTTTGAAAAAATTCATAGAAAGTTATGTCTGCTAATCAAGGACAGATAACTTTAAGTAATATTCATAGAAAGTTATGTCTGCTAATTAAGGACAGATAACTTTAAGTAATATTTAAATACCCTTGTGGTGCTTACCTCCTTTGAGTCTGATATTTCTTTTTGTAAATGATACAAGCCACTATGGCTATTATCAAACCAATGGCCAGAGGAATTCCAACAGCAAGTCCGACAATCAAGGGAATGTTTACTGGAGAGTGGAATTCATTAAAATAACTTGTGTTAGCAATAGATAGATTAAAGAATATGAGTCAAATTATAACATTTTGTGCATGGATAAGTAATTATATATTCAATGCTACCTCATTCACTCTATTTTGTAATACATTCTGAAAACAAAACAACCTGGGTTGGAAATAAAATGTGAGTATACATTTCTGGTCAAATGTAATTTGTAATTTAGTGAATAAAACTACTTACATTCATCTTCATTACTCCTGTAAACAAAAGAAGTTTAACTCATGATTAATGATACATCATTGAAACATAAATTCAAGAGAAAAAAAGTTAGCAAATTTTTTACATTTTTTGTTCAGTATCTTAAGGGTAAAATAGTTTTATTAATTGATCTCATTACGGTTCTTGTGGCATATGTAAATGCATGGAGAGTAAACCAACAGGCTGGAGTATAGCAATAGGCTGGGGTATAGCAACAGGCTGGAGTATAACAACAGGCAGGAGTATAGCAACAGGCTGGAGTATAGCAACAGGCTGGAGTATAGCAACAGGCAGGAGTATAGCAACAGGCTGGAGTATAGCAACAGGCAGGAGTATAGCAACAGGCAGGAGTATAGCAACAGGCAGGAGTATAGCAACAGGCACGAATATAGCAACAGGCAGGAGTGTAGCAACAGGCACGAATATAGCAACAGGCAGGAGAATAGCAACAGGCAGGAGTATAGCAACAGGCAGGAGTATAGCAACAGGCTGGAGTATACCAACAGGCAGGAATATAGCAACAGGCAGGAGTATAGCAACAGGCAGGAGTATAGCAACAGGCAGGAGTACACCACAAGGCAGGAGTATAGCAACAGGCAGGAGTATAGCAACAGGCTGGAGTATAATAACAGACAGGAGTATAGCAACAGGCAGGAGTATATCAACAGGCAGGAGTATAGCAGCAGGCAGGAATATAGCAACAGGCAGGAGTATAGCAACAGGCAGGAGTATACCAACAGGCTGGTGTATACCAACAGGCAGGAGTATACCAACAGGCAGGAGTATACCAACAGGCTGGTGTATACCAACAGGCAGGAGTATAGCAACAGGCAGGAGTATACCAACAGGCTGGTGTATACCAACAGGCAGGAGTATAACAACAGGTTGGAGTATACCAACAGGCTGGTATATACCAACAGAAAGGAGTATAGCAACAGGCTGAGCTTCTTAAACAATATTCTTCATTGTCAATGATGGTTGTGACTAAGGACAAATAAGAACATGTTATCTTACTTGCAGTACGCCTCTCCATCACCATTGAGTTGACATGTTTCACCTGATTTACATGGTTCAAGAGCTTCTAGGATCAAACACTTGTCTTTGGTTGGGGGGACTGAAAGAATTTATTTCCTTTAAATGATCAAACTTTTGAGAAAATGTAGATTTTAAAAAAAATACAAGTGCTGGATATTTTAATTCCTAAAATAATTATATAAATAGCTGAAACAAACCTGTAACAGTTACATCATATAAAAGACAAGAAGTCATAATAATTATATAATAAAGAGTTTAGTACTGTAGTCATGTTTATTTTTACATCACTAAGCTTATCTCAGCTATTTGTAAAATGTTTGTGATTTAACCCACAAAAAGATCACCTATGTCTTTACCTGTGATATCCCCCACTGTAACTATAGCATCCTGATGTGTACCATCCATCACTAAACCTGTCTCAGCTATTTGTAAGATATTTGTGTTCTAACCCACATATTGGCTGTCTAATATCACCTATGTCTTTACCTGTGATATTCCCCACTGTAACTATAGCATCCTGATGTGTACCGTCCACCACTAAACCTGTCTCAGATATTTGTAAGATGTTTGTGTTTTAACCCACATATTGGCTGTCTAAATATCACCTATGTCTTTACCTGTGATATTCCCCACTGTAACTATAGCATCCTGATGTGTACCGTCCACCACTAAACCTGTCTCAGCTATTTGTAAGATGGCCTCCACCATTTTGCTGGCAGCGTTAACATCAGTGATCTCTTCAATGCTGGTTGTGAAGTCAACAATAACACTTCCTTGTCTGTGGGTGGAACATTTGCCATCATTAATCCCAGCAGAACAAAGTTTTTACTACATGTTCAACTGTGCAGTTTTATTTTACTTGGCTTGGTAATGAAACTTGTGTAATCTTTATACTAAACATCAAGCTCAATCATCTTCATGATTATTTGTCAAACTTGGTAACAAATAAAAAATTTAAAACAAAAATAATAATTAACAAATTTTTACATAAAAACAGTGCAACAATTTCAACAAATTTTTTTGTTAAGTATTTTTTAAAAGAACAAAATATAGCCTAGTACTGATGTTACCTCATACTGTTGATGACTAGTTGTTTCAGTTTAGTAACCTTAACACTGATTCTCTTCCATAACTAAAATTAATGGAACATAAGAGAATTCATTTAACATATTTTATAAAACACACACCCAAAATAATGGACTTCTCACATTTTTATAGTGCATAGTAAAACCAAATGAAAGAATCAGGGCATGAATAAAAAAAACTCATAAATAGCTCTAACCATGAAATATCTTGATGAATTGACAATAATAAAAATAATCCTCATATCTATTGTGTTGGTATACAATCATTCTGAATGGACATCAGAAATAAAACAATAAGAAGAGAAAGGCAGATAACATTAATAGCAAGGGGGAACAAATGCAATATGACTGATGTATGTCAATCTACATTGATCAAATAAGATTTAGTTTTTGAATTTCTAAATAGTTACTGGATTATTTAGCGTCTTTTCTACAGGGAATTTCAAGGCAGTGGAGCTGCATTTTAAGCTCCTAACATCCCAACAATTATCAAATGTTTAGTCAGAAGAAAGCAGTTAAACACAAGCAAGATCAAGAGCCAGAATGCAGACAGTAAGTTCATAATTTTTTTTAAAAATTAACATCCGTCATTTTTATAGGTTATACTGTCTTTTTATTAGGAGACCTTTTGAATTTTAATCTTTTAATGCTTTATGAATTTTTTTTTAATTTGAAAATGATTTTAACATTTGGGTATTTATATTAGAATGAATACCATTTTATGACATGGCCCTAAATGTTTGAATTGTGGACTTGTAATTTAGTTGACAATTTCAACCAAAACTCATCTGTAAAAAAAAGACTTTTATGCCAAGAATGAAAGTCACAATCTCCAAAACACTTACAGCTGCTTCAATCACTGCCTTCAGATTGATGTAATCTTGTCCCAACTTTTCTTTCAGGTTTTTGCCTGTCACATCCATCAACAGCTTGACTTGGAAGCCATAGCCAACTGACTCTGTTGACATTCAAATATCTAGTTAAATTTAAAGTTACATCAAAAACTTGTGTTATCTTTCTCTGTCACTTTTATTTTAAATCAATGAAATCAATCTATGTCATTAAATGGCATTAAGATTATACATGAATTTTAATTGAATTTTCAAACATTTTTAAAATTTTTCAATATTTTTATATAAAATATTAAGTTTTGTGAAGAAACAAAGTTGTTTTTTCTTTTGTTTTTAAATAGGCTAAACTGAAGGTTCAACATTGACATTACCATCACAATTAACTTTTACATCAAAGAGAATATCATATACTTAACATAGATTTTTCTTATCAAGTCATAAAAATTTTTTTTGGTAATTTCCTTTTTTGAATTTTAATTACAGTGGAACCCACTTACCTCGAGCTCGCTTAGGTCGACCACCCCATTAAGTCGACGTTTTTTTTTGGAACCGCCAAATTCTCTCTTTGTCTTAGTATTTTCTCGTCGTTTAATTCTATTTTTTTAAGTCGCTGAAACCTCATAACACGAGCACAAAAAAGGTCAAATTTGTCACTTAACATCGGTTAAGTCGATCCACAAGACCAATCGCAAGCTTTTGAAAATGTTTCACCAGTGTCTGCTGGTAACGTTACAGCCCACTTGCTTTTTCCTCTGTGTTGTTTTTGGTACCATGGGAATGCGATCAGCTTGCTATGTGTGCTGGTGACGTTTTCGACACAGCCCACTTGCGCTGAGACATGTGTTGCTAACTTAAATCGCCAGTTTCAGTGATGTGTTGGAGAAAATTAAAAGTTTTTATCGATAATCGACGTTGGTTTTTATTTTAAATTTGTAAATTTCTGCTGTCAGTTGGTGCACATATACCTTCTGTTGTTAGCAAACATGTATGTACAATTTTATAGCATGCCGATAGCTTCATCAAACAAATAACGGCAATGCTGTTGTGTTAAAAAAAACTCCAAAAACACGTGCATGAACATTATCATTTATTAACGCTAGTGATGGGACGATACCAAAATCATAGGCTGCTTACTGTAAGCAAGGCTCCCCAGATTTTAAAATATATAATATAACAGACTACAGACAGTTTACTCTCAATCTCCCAAACCATTGTTGTTGGTTAGTCCTATTAGCATCAAGTTACCGAAGGAATTGTAAGCTGAGGGGATCGTATGGAATAATAAAATGTACCGTGTGCAGTGTCCAAACTTGTTGTCATTGGCAACCATTCATCCTTCAACCTCATTTTGACTATTACATGTACTGTACTACTGCTTTGTTCTCATTTTTTCATTCATAAGAAGTGGCCGTGTGCAAAAGCCATTTAACTATTGGTTAGAATTAATTAAAATATGTCAAAGTTGAAGGTTCAAAAGGAGTACCTAATTTTTTTGTGAACGTTTATATAACATGATAGTTCTCTTTGAAGTCTTTGTCATGAGTCATATATAGGTCACGATAGACCATTCCGAGTCCAGAAGAGAATGGTTCGGGGACAATGAGGGGATGTGTAGGCTACTTATTTGTGTAGCTTGTAAGGAAAATCAAGCAAGTCGCTTCGAAGGCACAGTATCGCTCAATCTGGGAATCACCGCAAAACGGCGTTATATTTAAACTTAAAAGGTCTTTAAAAACGAACGGTCTTAACAACCTTAAGAAAGCGTGAAGAAATAGGGTCCCGACATTCCGATACGATTCTGATTAATCGTCCCATCACTAATTAACGCACATTGCGTACATATAGAAATTTCAAGCGCATGTTAATATTTTGCCGCCATATTGGTTTTCGCTTTAACTCGATCATCGGTTATGTCGATGCCATTTTCCATTCCCCGATGCCATCGACTTAAGCGGTTTCGACTGTATCTAGTATTTTAGAAATGAAATACAAAATACTGATTACAGATAAGCAATTTATAAAAAAAATTTTAAAGACTATTTTTAAATAAACAAAAATTCAGAATAAAATGAGAAATATTTGTATTATTACAAACCATAACATTTTTTATTATTTGTTTCATCCACATTGTAACCTGCTTGACATGAACATGAATAACTACCAACATCATTGTTGCATTTCTGCTGGCAGCCACTTGTACCTTGCAGACACTCATCTACATCTAGGAAAGTAAGGGAAATAGAATTATTAAGTCTTCAATGTCTCAATAAAATCTTAAGTTCTCCAACAGTTGTATCTTTGTTATCTACATTTTTTTTAATGCAGATGAGACCATAGGTTTGCTTTCCATAACAAGATGCCGAGTAGTAATCAGACTTACCTTGACAAGTATATCCATCTGAAGCCAGTTTATAGCCTGACCCACAAAAACAGATATAACTGCCTGCTGTGTTGGTACAGTTGCCATCACATTGATTACTGAAATCTCCAGCACATTCATCCAGGTCTGTAGAGCAAGAGTTAAGCAATTTGGAAAAAAACGAACTTTTTTGCTCACAAGAACACCAACTCTAGTGTAAAATATGATAACTAATTGTAATAGATATGGAGTCAGTACATAACACGTCTCTCACACTAGCCCTGATTGAATAAAATAAATTTTTTGAATTTCAAATTACTAATACTAATATGAAATGTAAATCTACAGACATGTATTTCAAACTTAATTTTTTGTTTTTTTAATGTTGTTTCTGTGTTTTCCCTCCATTATCATTATGTTTGGTACTTTTTAACAAGTAAAAAATTTAAGACTTTTAAAGTATTGTGGTCTTCAAAGTTAAACTTAAGTTTAGATTTATGATATCTAAACATTCAATTTCATGTTTTATTCTTAAAATAAATAATTTCATTGTTGTAATAATACTTGGTGGTACAATGTAAAAATAAACTATCTTGCATTTATTTAAGGAAATGTAATCAGTATGTTGATACAATATTTAAGATTTTAAAAAACAGTTAACTCTAAATGTACCAAAGCGCGGTAATCCGCGGTTTACCGTTTTTTACCAAAGAGCGGTAATGCGCGACTCGATAGAACTCTCTTTAGAAACGAAATTACAGAAAATAAAAACTCTTCAGTGTATGAAAAATGATGTTTTCGTCTGCCGGCAATGGCGGCTGTTTTCCTCGCTAGTGTTATCGCTCGATTCGCGATGTTTTTTGTAAGTTTTTACTTTTTTTTTTCGAAGATGCAATTTTGCTATACTTTATTACTAAAATAATAGTACTAAACAACAGGTAAAAATAGTTTTAAACTCAAAACTGTCTTTTGGATACATAAAATAACCATTCTTATTCTAAAAGATGACATCAGTATGACCATAATAATAAAAATGGATTTTACGCAATTTTTAAAAATTTATAACCGGTTGATCGCAATTCAGGAAATTCTTACGGTACTGAGGCTGAAGTTTTCCGAAAACCTTATGGCACATTAAGAGTTAATTTACCATTCCTATATCCCAATAATGTTGAAAGCATAATTAATTTCTTTTTTCTCTCCCTTTATTTATAATTCCAATAAATTATACTCCTTCAATGAATAAGTTGTAATAATAAAATCTTACCAACACAGGTATTATCAATATTCTTATAGCCAGGGGCACAGTCACATTTATAAGAACCTGGGGAATTAATGCAGATCTGAAATAAAATAAAGATGATTTTTATTTTAAAAATTTGGTGAATGACATAAATAACAATAATTTGATCAATATCAATTATAACAAAGATGAACAATAATCATTTTTATTTTATTTGAACAATTATAGAAAATAATTCATTTATTTTTTTTTTTAAATGATGGTATGCAGACTACTTGTCCTAGTTTATTTTTGATACCGTTTGATGAGTTTTAAATTCAATCTCACCCAATGATCTCTCTTAGCTGAAACACAACTGTTGCCACTGCTGTCACACTCATTGACATCCTTGTCACAGAGAGCCCCAGTCCACCCAGGGTTGCAGGTGCAGTCACCTGTCACCTTGTCACAAGAGCTGTGTGACAAATCACATTGACATTGGTTTTTGCATTCCTCCCCAAAGGTGTTGTTAGAGCAGGCTGAAATTATAATTTTAAATAATGAATCTAACATTCTAATGCTTAGGTGTGAGAATGTTTACAGCATGGTATATGAACTAATCAAAACTCTACACTATTAGCACACTGTAAAATAATTTCATTCTAACGCTAAGTTATGAAAATGTTTACAACATGGTATATAAACTAATCAAGACTCTACACTATTAGCACACTGTAAAATAATTTTATTCTAATGCTTAGATATGAGAATGTTTACAGCATGGTATATGAACTAATCAAGACTCTACACTATTAGCACACTGTAAAATAATCTCATTCTAACGCTTAGTTATGAGAATGTTTACAGCATGGTATATGAGCTAATCAAGACTCTACACTATTAGCACACTGTAAAATAATTTCATTCTAATGCTTAGATATGAGAATGTTTACAGCATGGTATATGAACTAATCAAAACTCTACACTATTAGCACACTGTAAAATAATTTCATTCTAACGCTAAGTTATGAAAATGTTTACAACATGGTATATGAACTAATCAAGACTCTACACTATTACCACACTGTAAAATAATTTCATTACCAAGACAGCTGCTGGCTGTAGAGTAATACCCAGGGTTACATTTACAGACCCAACTGCCAGGGGCATTAACACATTTGAAAGGAGATTGACAGGTAGATGTGTCCTGGCACTCATCCTTGTCCACATCACAAGTTGCTGAGAGCCAACCTGGCTTACAGGTGCACTGTCCTGTTGTCTAAATAACAGAATATTATTGATATAAACTTATGAAGTATAGAATATTTCATGTGTCAAAAATTTTAGTAAAAAGTACTTAATGCAAAATAACATCTGAAATTTCACATAAAATGTACATAAACTCTACAATTCTCACAAAAAATATTTCTATTTTTTGTTTAAATCAAAATAAAGTTGTTTTTTTTTCTTGGTACGACAGAGAGAAAAAAAAAATAACTACTTTACAACTTTCTAGTTACCAACATTTTGGATATATAGATATAACTATCGTTATTAAGTTTTTAAAAAAACACCTTGTTACAGGAATTGGTGTTTGCTGCATTACAAGAGCATTTTTGACTGCAGTTGAATCCATATGTACCATTTAGACACTCTGAAAAATTCAAATGAAATTACATCACAGTCATATTAGGTATAGTAAAAAACCAGATAACTCTTTGTATAGTCAAAAAACAGATAACTCTTTGTATAGTCAAAAAACAGATAACTCTTGGTATAGTCAAAAACCAAATAACTCTTTGTATAGTCAAAAACCAGATAACTCTTTGTATAGTCATAAACCAGATAACTCTTGGTATAGTCAAAAACCAAATAACTCTTTGTATAGTCATAAACCAGATAACTCTTGGTATAGTCAAAAACCAGATAACTCTTGGTATAGTAAAAAACCAGATAACTCTTTGTATAGTCAAAAACCAGATAACTCTTTGGGTGGTCATTGAAGGTCATCACTTAACTGTTAAAACATTTTTTTTTCCTAATTTGAACCAAAGTTAAAAGATGTCTGGAGAATGATGAAAAAATCATTACTAATCTTGGTTGAGACATTTACACTATTAACAGATTTAGGATAGCTTGGAAATTTCAGTGTTTATTTAATCTCTTTGAGGTCAAGGTTTGTTGGCCTAAATGGGAAGAAAGTGGCATCTTCTTTTCAAATTCATATTTAATTTTTCAAGGTTTCCTAACATGTTGACATATGGCATAGAAGGTGACATATGTCAACAACACAAATAACAGGTTTTAGAATTGTCATCTAAGAATGACTTCATTGAAGGTGGGTTTATTTTTTATGAAATGTTTTTTAACAATATAAGCATAGAAATCCAATGAAAATGTGACTTCACATATTACCTCAAGCAACAACTCACCTGTACAAGTTATTTGTACATATTACCTCAAGCAACAACTCACCTGAAGAAGTTATTTCTACATATTACCACAGGCAACAACTCACCTGTACGAGTTATTTGTACATATTACCACAGGCAACAACTCACCTGTACAAGTTATTTGTACATATTACCTCAGACAACAACTCACCTGTACAAGTTATTTGTACATATTACCTTAGACAACAACTCACCTGTACAAGTTATTTGTACATATTACCTCAGACAACAACTCACCTGAACAAGTTATTTGTACATATTACCTCAGACAACAACTCACCTGAACAAGTTATTTGTACACATTACCTCAGACAACAACTCACCTGTACAAGTTATTTGTACATATTACCTCAGACAACAACTCACCTGTACAAGTTATTCCATCAGCTGCCAGTTTTTTCCCACTTGGACAGGTACATTGAAAACTTGACCCATCTGTTGTTTCCTGGCAGCCATCAGAGCAAGGGTTACCATGACACATGTCAGCATCTAAAACATGGCTCAGATTACATATCAACATTGACAGATTACATATCAACATTGACAGGTTACATATCAACATTGACAGATTCATATGTTACAGACTTTGACAACCAACACATTTTCGATTGTTTTTCTTTTTTTCTTCTACGATGTGTAAGATATTTATTTTCATATATACTCGACTATAAGTTGATCTCAAGTATAAGTCAACCCAGTGATTTGTCACTTGAAGAGTGGAATTTTACATTTTTTAAATGATCGCTACGGTGAACTCATGGTGTTAATAAAATGAGTTACGCATGTATAAGTCAACTCCCTGTTTTTTGTATTGAAATTTGGAGAAAAAACTTGACTTATACTCACGTAGGTACGGTACTAAGTGGTTAACAAAAATCCCTTGAAAATCAGAGTTATTGGTCATTAATGGGAAGTTGAAAATGGAGAATTTACTATTTTAAAATATTTATAATATTCAAATTGCTTATGCAATCAGCACAACTGAGTGTCTAGTCCAAAATAAGTCATAATTAAAAATACATGACTTCTTTCAAATCTATTTAGATTTCTCTATTCATAAAGAAAAAAGCCCATACTATCTTTTACAAAGCAAGAACATGAATAAAATTTTTTAACCTTACTTACCAATGCATGAAAATTTATTATTAGCATCTAGTTGTTTCCCTTTGGGACAGAAGCAAACTCGGTTGCCCTTGACAACAGCACATTTGTCAGAACAAGGATTTGGTACACACTCATCAGTCACTGAAAATAGCGGTAAGTGAATTTAATATTTAAGATTTGTTTTTTTTTTAAATCTTTTCTTATTCATCACACCAGAAGGGTTGAAAAATCGCAGATAAAAGTAGCATAATAATTCATTCAAAATAAAACTTTTTTAAAAAACCTATTACTGTATCTTTATTAAATCTGTATCATCTGTACAAAAAAATATTATAAATTTGGTTGCATGGCTGAAAATTTTTATTAGATCTTTGGATGAAAAGTGCATTAAAATACTTCCATTTTACTAAGAGGTAGTGCTATAGTTTTCTTATATACATCCTAACCTCATTTCATTTACAAGAACTCACCGACACAACTGACACCATCCACATCCAGCTTTAACCCATCACTACAAGAGCAATGATATCTACCATTGGTGTTTTCACAGTTTTGTTCACAGGCATCCAGGTTCAATTCACACTCATCAATGTCTGAAATGAAAAATTATCAGTTCATGCAAATTTTACAGGTGGCCCGGTGATCAAGCTGCAGCGAACCGGCTGGCGTACCAAGAGTCACTCATTCAAGTCTCGGGTCTTGTTCCTGAGGCTAAAGGGCGTCCCTGAGTCCACCCAGCTCCACATTGGTACCTGACATCAGTTGGGGAAGCACAGACGACTGGGCATCGTACTAGCCACACAACTACTTTGTATGCTGCGGCTATAGAAACTTGTGAACGCTGCTTCACTTGCCCCATAGGCCAGCATGGTCTAAAAGGGGAACTTGACTTTTACTTTATAAATTTTAAAACAAAATTGCATTGAGTTATGTTTAGAGTTTCAACCCATACATGAGCTTACAGGTAAAGCCAGTAATTATAACTTATTAGAATATTTTGAAAGATTAGATCAATTATAACCCTTTAACATCAACTGGAAATTTCAGTGTGTACTTTCTCTCTTAAAGGTCAAGAGTCATTCCATCATCTATTCAAATTTATTGTTTAACTTTTCAAAGTTACCTGACAAGTTGACTATGTCATATGTCAAAAACAAATAACTTTTAAATTCTGAGAATGATTTCATTGAAGTTGTTTTTTATTAAATGTTTTTTTTACAACATTGGTATAGAACTCAAATCAATACACATACTTAATAGATGGTATATATGTTTGATTGAAGTTATAATGTACCAAGAGTTATTTTTAATTGCATTCTCTTTGGTGTAGAGATTATGTGTGTGCTTTGTGATGGCAAAGCCTTCTAGAAGTTTAAAAGACTGTGCACCTATTTTCTAAAGTTCAAAATAAAGAATTTTCTTTAGCTCTATATTCTATGACATTGGTATAACAATTGGGTGGCATTCTTATTGAAAGCTCTTATTATTGTGAAATGTTTCTGATGATTCAATTGTCTTCATCATGTTTAATTCTTAATCACTTATAGACCTGCTTGTTACATAATGGTTTTTTTCAAATTCATGAATTAAATTATGTGGAAACATCAATCTCTGGCTTGATTTGTGTTTATTTAAGGGAACCTTAGATCAAGGCAAATAACACCATACTAAATGATTGCAAGTTTTTTTACTTATTGAACTTATTGTGACTAGAAGTTAAAATCAGCTTGTTGCTCTGATCAATAAAAATGACCATGCATCATAATTGTTGATACTAGGTCAATGCACCAATAACCCACACCACAACAATATTACTGAAACAAGATTGGCCTATGCGACTTGTGCAGGTGACAGGATACTTTGCTGAATCTGCTTTACCTTTGCATGTTTTGTTGAAGTACTTGTATCCAGTGTGGCAAGAACAGGAGTATCCACCCACAAAGTTGTCACAAACCTGGTCACAGTCATTGGTCAGGTAGCTGGAACATTCATTGCTGTCTGGAATCATTTTTTTTGAAAAATAATTTTAATAGCATTTGAGCTAATGCACATCAAAACCAGTTATTAATATTTTAAGTTAAAATGTGTTCAGAATTAGTTCGACCACAATTTGATTACATAACAAAAACAACAAGATATTAATTCTACAACTTGGGTATTACTTCCCTTGAAATTCAGAGTTATTGGTCTTTAATGTGAAGTTGAAAATGGAGAATTTACTATTTTAGCTCTAAAAATTATCATTTAAATTTTGGTTTCCTGACTAAAAAATACAAAGTTAAAAAAAATAATGGCAAATGCTAAACATACTTTTGCTTATAACACTATAATCACATGTACAGAAGCACATTTGAGAGCATATAAGGAATTTTAGCACAATATTTTCTTCTCAAATTGTGCATGAAATTTTCAAAATAAGCCAGACTCTGATATTTGGCTAAGTAAATCCTTTACTACAACTTATTTAATCTTGTTTTTTTTTTAACAAGTAAAATAGAATGAAAAAGTCCTACAATAAAATGGAGTGGACAAAATAATTTACCTTGACATTTTCCATCTACTCTATTGTATCCATCTAAACATTGACAACTAGCACTGCCAAATGTGTTGACACACTTTTCCCCAGCCTGACAGATAAGGAGACCAGTTGAGCACTCGTCTATATCTCTCTCACAGTGTGTTCCTATGGTTAAAATAAATATGGAAATATTAAACAAGATTATATTTTAAATGTATGGCATCTGTCCGTCTGCGAAAGACGATAGATTTATCTTTATTATTTGCAGCTCTTGGTGTGGCTGATGAGATCAATCCTCGAGTGGCAGTCTCTTCTGCATATCACACACATAAATGCAGTGGGGCAGTGTTGCCTGGTTTCCCTTCTCGCTCTTTTTTCAACTGCTTCGGCCCTGATTTGCTCCTTTGTGCTTAGCGATCCTTCTTTCACTATAACGCTACATGGACCTATCATCTGTAAGACTTTTCCCAGTTTTGTATCTCAATGTTTGCTGCTCTCATGTCTCTTTTGCATATTTTAAATATCAAGTGAAAAAAATATCTACCTTTATTTCTAAAGCAAAATTATCACCTAGGGACACAAAACAAAATAACTTAATAGTAAAACTAACCAGCAAATCCAGGTTTACAGACACAGCCTCTCTTTGGGTCACAACTTTCAGCACCATTACCACAGGCACAGTCATTGCTACATTCAGGTCCCCATTTACCTGCACCACATGCTGTGGTTATAAAGTACACAAAAACTCAATGACCTAAAATTGTTTTTAATAACATCAAACTTACAAGTACGATCAGATCTGTACCAATGTAGTAATGTTTTTAATTCATAAAACTATGAGTGGTTGTTTTTTGTTTTTTTTTACAAATCCCCCCTTTTCTTTTTTAATATACAAAAATATTTTTAACACTTTCCTAAAATTCAATTTTTTTAAAAGTTCATTAATTTTCCATTATAGATAATAATTAAAATAATAATTTGATCATTTATAAAGCGCAGTACCCAAGCAAGCAGCTGGGCTCACAGCACTTTATATAAAAATAATAACACTTATAATTATAAATTTATTCAAGTTAAAGCATTCATATCCAGATTACAAAATTACAAAGAGCATAATGATATGATGATGCAGTAAACTACATTTATAAATGTGTTACAATAAAAAATCATGTTAAATTTTGATCTTACTTTTCATTCCTATAATCATGTGAACTTAATAGTTATTCACTTACATTATTTGATTAAGAAAGGTCCAGAATTAACTCAAATGGAAGCCTAAAAAATTAGAAACCTATGCTTTTTCTTAATATCTACTTACAAACACAAGAGCGGCCATTGTTGTCAAGGAAGTACCCAGGTAGACAAGAACAAGTATAGCCACCTAGAGTGTTGGCACATTTGTCTTTCTGATCACACAGGTTCAAGTGATCGAATTCACATTCATTGATATCTGTTAATTTTGAATTCGTTGTTCACAATATAAAATTATTTCAGTTATAATTTTTTATATTAAAATATAATTGTATATTAATTCAAAATTAAAATTGTATTTAAAAAATCAATTTAAAAAAAAAATATTCCCCACTTTAAAACCTGAAGTGATCACATCTATTTTGTATAAACATTTAAATCATTCATGAATCAGTCCTCACCTTGGCAAGTCAAATTTCCTTGGAGACTGTATCCACTCTTACACAAACAGTAGGGAGTGTCAGTGCCCTGGGCAATAGTGCAGATATGATCACACTTGAGGTCACACACAATATCTCCTGTAATTTTGTTTAAAGAAATAATAGTAAATCCTATATCTTTTACTTTTTGCAAATGGAACAAGAAATTTTTGTATTCCTATGTCTGAGTATAGTATAAGATCTCTGTCATGAAACAACCAATAAATCTTTGACATGAAGGTCCCCTTTATAAAACTTCATTAAAGCAATGTTTTACTTCTTCAAATATAATACAGAAAAATGTGTACTTTCCAGCCATTTTCACATTGAGAGTAACATTTCTTAAGGTGTCTATAGCTTGATAGTTGTTTATTTTCATCATAGGCAGAGTGCTAATCCCCCCCTCATCGAATAACAAGGTTCTATGTCAATCTTTGTAGGGGGGGGGGGGCTGAGTTGTGGACCCTGGGTCCATGTATAATTCTAACATATCAAAAAATATAAAAGCTGTATAGTGAGCTAACTTTGCAGGAAGTACAAAATAACAAGGTTGTAACTCGAGATATGATCACCTAACTTCAAATTTTAAACTGTGAATATCTTTGTTCAACCAAAAGTTCACACAAAAACTTGTTGTTCTATGGGAAGTGAGTTGTTTTTTTACTTACTCTTGACACAACTTGTCCTGTCAGTCCCTAGAGTGTAGCCATAATTACACTTGCAGTTGAAGTTTCCTGGTGTGTTTTCACAGATTTGCTCACAGTTGTGGGTTTGTGTTGTACATTCATCAATATCTGAGATGCAAACAATTTTTTATTAGTGTAGTATATTTATTAAATCAATTGCACAAAGGGATATTAAAATTTTAAAAAATTATTATAACTTTAATTTATTTTTATAATTAATATAATATATTCATGAATTTTTTTTTATAAATGGAAAAGGAGAATCTGAGTATTATTAATAACAAAAAGTAACGTCAAATTTATTCATCTGAAATACCTTGACAAATGTTATTTTTATTCCTGGTATAACCTTTCCTACAAACACAAGAGTAGCTGCCTACATTGTTGACACAGTCTTCAACTGATAAATCACAGTTGTTGTCTAGCACATCGATACACTCATTGATATCTAAATGATGAATGTTTAAGCATAGAATAAATCACAGTTATTGTCTAGCACATCAAGACACTCATTGATATCTAAATGATAAATGTTTAAGCATAGGATAAATCACAATTGTTGTCTAGCACACCAAGACACTCATTGATATCTAAATGATAAATGTTTAAGCATAGAATAAATCACAGTTATTGTCTAGCACATCGAGGCACTCATTGATATTTAAATGATAAATGTTTAAGCATAGGATAAATCACAATTGTTGTCTAGCACATGGAGGCACTCATTGATATCTAAATGATAAATGTTTAAGCATAGAATAAATCACAGTTGTTGTCTAGCACATGGAGGCACTCATTGATATCTAAATGATAAATGTTTAAGCATAGAATAAATCACAGTTGTTGTCTAGCACACCAAGCCACTCATTGATATCTAAATGATAAATGTTTAAGCATAGAATAAATCACAATTGTATTCTAGCACATCGAGACACTCATTGATATCTAAATGATAAATGTTTAAGCATAGAATAAATCACAGTTGTTGTCTAGCACATGGGGGCACTCATTGATATCTAAATGATAAATGTTTAAGCATAGAATAAATCACAATTGTTGTCTAGCACACCAAGCCACTCATTGATATCTAGATAATCAGTTTCAATAGATGCATGAAACTACGGCTCAACTTATATTTACAAGTAATTTCTTAGAATTTTAGAATTTGTTTAATATAAACTCATTATTCTGAATTCAAAATTATTTTAAAAGTACATGTTAATAAAGTCAATCTATGACAATGTTTTAATTTTTAAAAAGGCAATTTTTTAAAAATCTACATTTAATGTCAAAAACTCAGCTTTACGACTGGTCTGTGTGTGTGTGTGTGTGATTTGTTGTATAGATTTGACCTGTGCAAGTGTTATTTTGTGCAGCCAATGATTTGTTGGTCCAATATCTACAGATATAATGACCTTAGAATACGTTTTGTTTCGTGTGTATCCTGTGATTTGTTGTACCAATATCTATAAAAAATACTGACCTGTACATGTTTGGTTTCTAGTGTAGCCTGTGATTTGTTGTATCAATATCTAAAAAAAATACTGACCTGTACATATTAGGTTTCTAGTGTAGCCTGTGGGACACTGACATTGGTATGATCCTAAAGTGTTAACACAAATCTCTCCTCTAGTGCATGCCCCATCCTTCAGACATTCATCAACATCTTGGTTACAATTGGAACCTGTCCAGCCAGAGTTACATTCACAGCCCCTGACATTGTTACATGTTCCATGGCCATTACACACACATGCATGTGAGCAGTTGTAGCCAAAGTAAGGCTGATCACAGACTGTTGAGTGGACAATCACAAATTTTACTTGACTGATTAGTTACACATTTTTCATTTAAATTTAAAAAATATTAACAGAAATAAAATACACTCATAGCTTGTAATTGTAATATGTTAACTTTCAAAAGCATGCAAATATATGGAAGTGAAATATAAAGTGGTTGGCTCACTGGTGCATGAAACTCCATCCTGATCTAGTTTGTAACCAGGGTAACAAGAACACAAGAAACCACCTTCTGTATTCTGACATGATTGGCTGCAGGGTTTGTTGCCTGAAGTACATTCATTGATGTCTGTTAGGAATAAGAAAATGACAATGATTAGTGCCACACAAACATTAAAAGTATACAGATGATCTCACATATTTTAAGTAGAATCTGTTTTTAACTGAAAATATTGAATTATTTCACAGATGATTAAATTCAAATGATCAAATTAAATTGAAACAGTGTCTTTAAACCCATAGAACAAATTGTGTTTCAACTAATGAATCTGAATTTTATTCAAAGAACTGTCTATTGTATACAATTGAAAAATTGTTTATAGAATACTGCAATAGTCCCTTGAAATTAAATAAAAGAAATGATATGCTAACCTAAACATTGTGTGTCTCCACTCAGAGTGTAGCCATTGTAGCAGCTACATGAAGCAGAACCATTAGACACAGAGCAAGCCTGGGAACAACTCTTGGCCTTACACAGTGCAGCAGTGGTGGGTTCTGACCAAGTTTAGCAAAAAGGAAATTCATGGATATATCACCTAAACTCAAGCGTTTTTTAACATGGTGTTTGACTTGGTTAAATAAGATGTCTTCTAAATATATCAGTGTAATATAAAACAATCTTAAATATTTTCTGGTTAAATTAGTTAAATAAAAACTGAGAAATTAACAATTAATTTATTAAACTGATAAAAAAAAAGATTTTTACATATAGGCCTACACACATGAAAAGCAACTTGGAAAAATGTTATACATATAAATATATAATTAATTATCTCTCTCTATTATGAAAATTACTTTATAATAACATGTTAAATATTTCTAACCTTGCTGGCAAGTCTCATTATTAGAGTTCAATTTGTTGCCAGGTAAACAGGAACAGGTGTAGCCACCTTCAGTATTTAAACACACCTGCTGACAACTATGAGTTCTCTCTGCACACTCATCAACATCTGAATCAAAATAATGCATGATTTATGAATTAGAGGTTAGTAAAAAAAAAAAAAAAAAATTAATTTTTCCACAAATAAACATACAATTTTTTTTTTTTTTAAAAACTAATGAAACAGTATTTTTGAGCTAAAATCCTTAGTTTTCACAAAATATTACATGGATATAGAAGAAAATTGAGCTGAAAAATGTAACTTTAAAGTTTTGGCAAATCCCATTTTGAACTCATCTGTTTGCACTCACCCCTACAGATTGATGAGTTTGTTGGGTCAAGTCTGAATCCTTCTCTACATGTACATGAAAATGATCCCTCTGAGTTTTCACATATTGAATGCTCAGGACAAACTGGCTTTGTTCCATTTGTAATGCACTCATTTTTATCTAATGGTAAACAAATCAATAAACATATACAATTGTATTATTATTTTGACCAGTAATTTCATTTACATTAAATTTACGTATTGCTATTTGTATTATTACTTCCTTTTTTCTCCATTGCATCATATAGTGTATTTCATTGTTAATGATAGACCAAAGTAAAAAAAAAATTAATGGTTGCCTCATTGCATGTAACCCTGAAACAATTCAAAGTAGACTCAGGGAAAAACCTACCAACACAAAGGTAATTTCTTTCTTCATATCCATCAGGACAGGGTCCACATGAGTAGCCCACTGAGCTGTTGCCTTGTTCTGCAGCTGTCTTATCTATACATGTTTGACCCTCCAGACAAGGTCTGTCCAGACATGCATTATACTCGGATTCACAGTTCTCACCTTCAAATGTTTGTTTTAAATGAATAGGATAATAGAACAGAAAATATCATTTCCTGCATATGATATGATATAATGGAAAAATATGCTCCCTAGTTATGTTTATCAACCGTCCAAATATTATCAGTATATCATATCTATTAGTCTGAATTAGTCAGAATGTTACTCTTAAATAAAATAAATATTTTTTGTTCAAATGTGATCTGGACCCTGCATTTATAAATTTCCAGAATAATTTTTCACAGATAACAGGGACAATTTTTTAAATCGTAATAATTAAAACAATCTAAAAAAAAATATTGCATAATTAAATGTTTAAAAAAATGAAATGATTGATTGTTTGAAGAATTTTACTCTATTTAGATCTAATTCACTCACCTGTGTAGGCAGGAAGACATTGACATGCATAGAGGACAAACCGTCCCATTTCCTTCTCATTGTCCTGTGTTCTACTTTTATCACAAACACCAGAACCAGAACAGTCAGGACATACAACTAGGTCAATGTAGATAATTGATGAAGATCCACCTTTTGAATCAACAGCTTGAACTCTAGATTAAAATAAGAATAATATAGAAAACAAAAAATAGATGTTATAGATAGTTCTTGCTATGTGACAAAATATTGTCTATTTTCAATAAATGATTGAAGGAGAAGCACTCAAGGAGGTGGAAAGTTTTGTTTGTCTTGGCAGCGTGGTAGATAAAACAAGGTAGAACAGATGCTGATGTCAAAAAAAATAAGGATTGGGAAAGCAAGAGCAGCCTTCCAACATCTCAAGAATGTTTGGGTCTTCAGAACCCTAAGCATCAAGTTAAAAATATGGTGAAACCTCTGCTGCTATATGGAGCTAAGGCGTGGAGAATGACAGCTGTAAACCTGACCAGAATCACGTCCTTTATCAACAATTGTCTAAGAAGGATTCTCAGAATTCACTGGCTGGTCAAAATCAGCAACTGGGAACTGTGGCAGTGGAAAAAGCAAAAACCAATTGAGGAAGAGATTTTACAGAAGCGGTGGAGGTAGATGGTCATACACTATGAAAACCTGCCTTAAATACAATAAGGCAAGCCCCGAAATAGAACCACTAGGGATAGCAAAAAAGAGGCCACCCAAAAAACACTTGACACTGAGAATTAGAGAATTGGCCATGACTCGAAGAGAGGCTGGCCCAGGATAGGGATGCCTGGAGGTCTCTTGTAGGTGGCCTATGTCCTTGGAGGAATCACAAATGCCGACGATGATCGGTGGATGCCCCTCATGGACGAGAAGGCTCAAAAACAAAATAAATAATGTTCATTATTTTGTAAAAGCTAAAAAATAATTTTATTTACAAATAAGGCTCCTCCTGATAAAGCTAATTTTTCTCAATTATTGGTCTTTTAATGAGGAATATTTGAATAATTATACAAAATTTAATGCAAGATTTACTCTACCGATAAGAAACCAATTTCATGTTCTTGAATCACAAATATGATGCCCATTACACCAAAAAAAAAAATAGTTTGCATGGTAACGTACCCAATAGTCACTGGGAACCTTATGTTTGGCTTGTAGGTGACGCTACCAGAGCCAGAATCTATTGTTATGTCCTTGCTTTGTGTTCCTTTCAGCTGGTACACAATTGTGTCTTCAACATCAGCGTCAGTGGCCTGGAATCTCAGAGTTGATGGTTTGCCATGAGTTACCTCCCACTGCTGTTGGCTGTTGAGCTGGTTTGGAACCAACTTGAGGATGGGTAGCTGGTTCACTGATTGATAAAGCAATAAATAAATTAGCTTTATCAATTTTTACAGTTTAAGTATAATATAGATTATAGATAATAAGCTATATGTCTGTGTGAGTTACAACAACAATATTCAAAAAGTCTTTATACAAAATAATCGAATTTTATTTGTCCATGTTTGTATGTTATTGTTAAATTAGGATGAAAACTTTTTTAAGGCAAAGTCTCAAGATGTTTTTTACCTTGATTTGCCAAGACTGAGGAGGCTTCTTCACTTGACAGTCTTGAATTGCTGGCAAAATTAGCATCTCCTGTACTTATATAATCGTAAATACAAGCAGTATTGTTTCCACACATCTTACGGATCAGATCATTGTCAGTTCCATTGAGTTCATTGTTAAAGACAGGCACAAAATCTGAATATTGATAGTCTAATGCTGTCTTGCCCTCAGGGTAGATAAACACAGTGTCACTGGTAGTTACTTTCCCTTTGGGGAGCAAAATGTCAATAAAATAATATATAGAATTTTGTTAACATTTATTTTTTTAGACAGGTATAGCAAGTGATGATTTTGAACACATAAAGAATATCTATAATTTTGCTTGAGCTTGTAGGTATTATATGCAGCACATTTGCGACAAACAAATAAAAATAAATTATTAGACAATAAAATATTTTATTTTCAAAGTTTATCTAATATTGCAACCAAATATAGATAGACTGTATTATATTTTGCTCTTATGTAATTTAAACCCAAAAATATAAATGAAATCATCTTTCTCTTGAATTTTCTATCATTTTTCTGTAGATTTTTTATTTTTAATTGAATAATTTTAAAAAAATTAAAGTGTGCGCAACGGTTTGGTAGGTTGTGTCCCTTTGATTGAACAATGATTATTGTATTTTGAATAAATATAAACAACAGATGTACTCACATTCTTGGCCAAAGTTCTCAAATATTTTTCTTTCTGTGTCTGTTTTGTTTGGGCCGAGTATGGTCCCATCTGGCAGGACATAATCATCAGATGAATCACCATTAAAATTGCCTAAGAGTCCCTTCAATAGCCCTTTCAGAGATTTGGGCACATCTACAGAGAACTCAAGGTTTTTAAGGCCAACATAAATCTTGATGGAAATACCTGTATAAAAGAATGTCTTACAATCAACTCAACAACAGAAAATACTGTTTGTATGAAAAATATGCTGGATATCAAAAGTTATAGATTGAATTTTAAAAGTATAAATAAAAATCAATCATAATTGAAAATTTCGAATAATAACAGAAGAGATATAATTTACACATTTTAAATAAATTATTGCTATCTCATTGCAAATTTTTCCCCCCAAAAAATGCAAAATCTTATTTCAATTTTTTTTTCAAAGATTAACCAATAAAGTAGCTTTATTCTTGACTGACCTGAAGGAAATGTGGCAATGACTGTAGTCTTGTTATTATTGTTTTGTCGTTGTATACCAATGTCATTATTACCAAAAATCTCATTGTAATCCTCTTTTTTATAAAAACCTTGTGTGACATCCTGATTGTTGGCAAAAATAACCATATCTGGAAACATAAAACATATTTTGTATAATCACATGTTGTATTATAGACACATCTATGATATAAAATAGCATGATGTTCTTATGGATATAAAAGTTTAATATTTTATGTCCTTGAAGTCAACATTAGTCAAATGTTCAATTTTTAGAAATAAAAGAGTAAGTCTAAAGCTTTAAAAAATAATAAAGATAATGTAAAACAAAAGATAATAATAAAATTAATTTTCTGAACACACAGGATATTAATCAGCTTCAAAAAATTCATACAATCAAAACATCAGTCTTTTTCACAAATTTGTTAACCAATTATTCCCCTTTAAAAGATGGTTGAGAATAATCTTGTATATGTTACTTTTAAATGTACTTATTTATAGCAACCATGCCACTAATTATATAGAAATAGCCACAGATCAATGTAAAATATTATTCTTTTGTTGAAAGTAATTATAATTAGCAATGCGTATTTTTTATACATGATTTAAAAGTAACTTTTAAAGTATCTTATCTTAGATATACAGACGCTCCTTCTATGCAGAAGATAATTGCGTCCACAGACCATGAGAGATGATCTGTTGGCAAGTGATGCAGCGGTCACAGGCCACGGCTATAGGGGTTCCACGCATTACCCCAGCCGCCTAACTATTGTCTAGTTAGGTACCCATTCGGAGCTGGGTGACTCGGGGACTCCTCAGGCCCCGAGAACAAATCCTCACTTTCGTGTGGATTCGAACTCGTGACCATCGGTATGACAGTCGAGAGCGCTACCTCTCGACCACCACGTCCCACAACCGACCACCACGTCCCACTCTCGACCACCACGTCCCACAAAAGTAGAAAATGTTAGCTAATGTTTATTCATACCAGTCTCATTAGCATCAAGCTCCACTTGAAATTTTGAATAATTTCCTTCTTTAGCCGCAAATGCAACAAATACAGTGGCATTAACTTTAACTCCTTGACTGTTGACCACCTGTTTTGTTCTGCCCTGGAGCATGAAGAGTGGTTCTGAAATTTTGATGAGGATGTATTCACCCAGACCATTGAAAGTATAGCCAAGTCCATCTGCTGTTAGAATGTGAGGATCTCCCAGTGCTCTCCCTAATAAAAAATAGTTTAATTAATCTTTCATAAAAGAAGATGTGAAAATAAAAATGTACAATAATTACACATAAAATGGCAACTACAATTCATATTCTCTTTCAATAAAAATTGTTTGACTCAAGAAATTTTATGGAAATATAGCAAAAAAATAATAAAATGTCAGGTTAGAGTAGAATTTTATTTAACAAGCATCCACAAGACTCACCAGAGATAAACTCAGCTTCCAAAGAGCAACCATAATCTGGTCTCACTTCATTGAACAAGTTACAGAACTTGGAGGGTGAACTGCTGTCCTGACAACACCATCTGTGGGGATTGATGTCGTCCTCCTTAGATTTTCTTGCATCCCCCCACCACCACCAAGGGTCATTCAGAAGCAGGTGACCAGCATTGGGATCTCTGTGAGGAATGTATGGGGAGTTCATCCAGGCCTGTTGCCATGACTCCCATGTATAGTCATTGTAATCTGGGTATGTGTAGTTGTAACAGCACAGCTGGGATAATTGAGAAATTTTGGATGATTATGAACCCTAATATTTTATATCAATGTGAAAAGCTGGATAAATGATAAAATCAAGCTGTTTATGAACCTTCATACAGTAGTCCCTTTAGATACGAAAGCTTTATCATATGAACAACTTGAGATGCGAAAATAAAAAGTTTTTTTTTACGCCTAATGATAAGAAAGAATTAAAGACACGAAATAATTTATTTTTAAAAAAAACTAAATCTCAGCGTCGAAGTTAAGTAAAACATTTTTTTGAAGAAAATTAGAAAAGGAAAATATAAAAAGAAATTAAATTTTTTTATATATACAATGGAGTTAAAGTTTAAAGATGTGTTTTAATGTTTTTCCTAAAATTAAGTCAATTGTTTTCTTCCATTCGTGAATGGTTCTTGTTACATTCTCTGGCACTTCGTCATTTCTGCTGTCTTTCCACCTCCCCTACCTCAACTCTCACCATTTTAGTTACCCATGTTACTAATAACACTTTTTTTTTCACAAATTCTGTAGCCATGATTGCACTAATGATACTTATTTCACGGGTATTATTGTATATAACTAGTTATGAATGGTTTGATGTACCGCTGATGGATACTGTATACACTACAGATAGCATTGCAGTGTATTTTACTTTTATTATTAGATTAAAAGTGATGTTTTCATAGAGCTAGGAACAAATTAGGCAATAAACATATAAAAGTGGAATTGACTTTCAAAATATTTGAGATATGAAAGGGACTCCAGAAAAAAATAATTTCATTTTTTTCCATATTGCATGGTACTACTGTATTTAAATTTAATTGTCTTAAACTATTACAGTCTTGTAAGCATGGCTAATCACTTTAAATAACTGTATTTCTTGATTGTAAATAGAAAATATCAAATTTGAATTTTAAGTTTGAAGCAATTTTAAAAAGATTTTTAAAAGAGCAACATTTTCCAATATTTACCTTGTTTAAAGGGTTCCCCTGCAGCCTATTTATGCGAGACTTAGCCACTGGACTAATGGCATAACAGACAATGTAGGATCTCTCACTGTTCAAGTCTTCAGTCCAAGAAAGTGACCACCACTGAGCTCCCAATCGATCCATGCTACATGGACAATTAAATAAGGTAGCAACTTGTTCCTCATGACTTTTATTATTGATGAGATGTTTGTTCTCCAAGTAAAAGTTGAGACACTGGCTGTCTGGGTTTTTGATCTCACCAACTTTTTCTATCCACGTGCCATAGCGGCCTGCCATCAATAAGAAACAAATTTTCTATAAGAATATTAATCAAAAGTGCTAAATTTATGAGAAATTTAATTTTTCCAAAAACATATTTTAACAAAAAAGTTGTAGAAATGCTGCAAGTATTATGTTAATACATAAAATGATAATATTTTAGAATATAACTTGTAGAAATACTTTCTGCCAATGAAATTTTTGCCCCCAAATATAAGTTTTTAAAAATTATCGGGTTAAAAAAAATAATTAATTTTAATTTACAAGGGTTTATTTTATTAATATTTTTATGTCATAATTTTAGACATCAGTGAGATTTGGACTCTTATCTTCAGATTCAACCATTTTTCAAGTTTAAAAAAAAAAAAAAGCAAATTTTTAGAATTTTATTTTTAAGTGCAGTTAAGCAAACCATGCAAAACCTTGCAAATTTTATCATAAGATAATACAAGAAATAATCTTCTGTGTAGAGGGAGCATTGATTTTTTCCTCTCAAAATTTCAAGGCTAAAATCAGGGGGTCAACCTATACACATGTAACACATTTTACAAACGCTATCGTGATCGTTGAAGAAATGTAAAATTCCACTTTTCAAGTGAAAAATTATAGGTTCCACTATACTAGAGATCAACTTATACTTGAGTACATACTGTACATCAAAATGAGATATACAAAAGGCAGAAATGAAGTTATTGTAGCCTTTGAAACGGTTACACTAAACGCCCATGTTCTAACAACCACAACAAGTAAGATGCAGTCTTGTCAGAACTAAAATTAATGCCATGCTACATGCTTTTAAAGTAACTTAATTTATGTCTTTTAAATGCCTACTACATAAGGACATTCATTCTGACCCCATCTAATTTAATTCACCATTTTGCTTCATTTTCAAATTTCATTTTAAAAAATTCATTGAATTTAGTGATGAGTTTGTGCATAGCTGTTTATTACCTAAGCTCCGTGAAATAATATCTATTTTAGGGTAAGACTTGAATACTTCTCATTAACGTAAGTCATAAGACATTACTATCCAAATTACAGGCAAGAACTCTATACTTATCAAATACCTGAGATCAGGGGCAGATTAAGACTGCATGGGGCCCCGGGCTGCAATCAAACAGGGGCCCTATCCAGCCAGCGTCCCATAAATAAAATGATTGTTAACAGCTAATATAGGACTGTTACTGTAACTAAATATTAATAATGAAAAAAAAACACGAAGAAATAACTGTTTGAAGTGTTTGCGGTATGCTACAATTGAGTGTGAAAAGAAAATGTTTATTTTTCCACTACTGGGAATCGAACCCCATACCGCTTGCAACATGAGCCTGTACTCTCTCCACACGGCCAGCGGAGCCTGTCTAAAATAGGAAATTTTAAAAATATAAACTACATTTTATACTATGTTCTCTGGGGCCACGGTGGTAGAGTGGTCAGCGCGCTCGACTGGCGTTCCAATGGTCACGAGTTCAAATCCATGGGAAGCCAGGGATCTGTTCCCGGGGCCTAGGGCGTCCCCGAGTTCCACCCAGCTCCAAATGGGTGAAAAGCGGCGGGGTAATGCGTGGAATTCTTAGCCGTGGCATGTGAACGCTGCTTCACTTACCAAAACAACAACTGCTGCCTTGCAGATGGTCTTGGCTGACCAAAGGCTATGGAAGCAAATCCAGAAAATACAGCAGGCTGAAGTCGGAGAAGCTCGTGGCACGCAAAACTCGTGGCACACAAAACTCATTATTCAATATTGAGAACGAAGAAGAAGATACTATGTTCTCTAACTGACCCAATTAAATCAAGTTTTTTTGATTAATAAGCCTATCAGGTCTGAAACGCGATCAGTTGTATAGATAATATTTATACATTTATTATATTTTCAAGGGTTCGTGCAAACATTTGTACACTTTTATTATAAATTATAAAAAGTTTGGGGGCCCCCAAACCGTCGGGGGCCCCTGGCTTTAGCCCGTTCAGCCCTCCCCCTTAATCCGCCATAGCCTGAGAGCCCTTCAATTGGTGTTAATTTAGTGACAAGAATTTTATCATTTTTCTGTACCTGAGTTCCAGACAATCTTATCCATTTTAGTGGTGAGGTCTGTGTAGGTGACGCCATAGTCCCTCAGTGTATCAGATGACACAATGCCAACAGCTATTGTTCTGTACTCATCATACAACCAGGTCATCTCTCCTACATCGTATGTGACAACAGCGTAAGCTGTTTGCCCATCAGATATGTACACTGCCTGGAAGGTGTTGGTCTCCACTGTCTGAAAAATTTTAGAAATAGCTTTATGATATCTGTAATTGGCACAAGTTTCTTTATACCCAAAAAAATGTAGGCTATCTATTAGTATTGACTAAAAATATCAAAGCTATGCGTTAGTTACAAGTTTTTTTTAAAAGTCACACAAAATGGCATTTATTTAAAATTGGATTATAAAAAGTGTGCAGCATATTTCTGGAGAAAGAGAAAGTCAACCCACCTGGTTTGTCCTGCAGTACTTGTCATAATACGACTGGTAGTACATCTGCCACCAATCATAACTTTTCCATTCTTCATAATATTCACACAGCCACATGTACCAGCTGTAAGGCTCCATTTTTTTCCAGGTAGCAGATACCACATGTTTAACCTTATAGCTTGTCAGACTGAACTGCTCCATAATCTTAATTTTTTTTAAAAACCCAATTAGATTATTAGGAATAACACTAAAATAATCGTCTGTATAAAAGGAGGGTCTGTAACAGATAAGATAAGAAGACAAAAAGACTATGCTCACAAATTGCTTTTTTGATCTCTAAGTAATTGTATCAAAGTGGTAGTAAAAATATAAAGAAAGAAGAAATATGTATATATATTGACAGTATGTGAATGCTACCTAACAGGTCAGATCTAACAATAATTTGATCTCATTTTAAGATTTCTTTCATCATTCACATTATCATAGATTTAGAGCCTTGGCTTTGCAACCAAGGGGCTGTAGAATGTTCATGTGGCCCAAATTTTGATACAAGAATATTTTTTGCCAACATTTTTGCCTTGATATTAGTATACAAAGCTTTTAAGCTAAAAAGAGAAATAACAAACATTCATTTGTACATAAACTTACCTCAGCATTAGCTCTTTTGAAGACTGCTGCATCTTGTGGGCTTGTTGAGTTAGATAGTTCATAGTGGTGGTAGTAAACCTTGCCAGTCTGTTTGGGGTTGGTGTAAGTCCAGAACGGAGCAAGAATGTTTGGGGTTTGTGTAGAGGAGTAAGTGTACTCAAGGTTAGGATACCAAACTCTTTTTTGCTTGCCAAACGTCATGACACCATTGGGAAGGATCTGAAATTCAGTTAAATGAACAAGTAGAAAATGTATAATGAATGTAATTTTTTATCACCTTTTAATTAAATTGTAAAGAAATTAAATTTAATTAGCTACAAAGAATTTATATATGTCTCTATTTGTTTTTTAAGTCTGTTAGTCTTACATGAGCTTCTTTGACTTTTTCAGAGCCAAAGGGAACACCACCAGTAAATTTGATAGGATCACTGATGGCATCATACCAGTAATACCAGTTATCGCCTCCACTAGTATCAATCACAGAGTCACCCATTTCAGAACCATAAGGAAACAGTTCTGTGAAAAAAATAATATACAATGAAATGATTAATTAATGGCAGAATAAAATAGATTAAATATTATACGGATCAAGAAATTTAACAGCCCCCTGTCAAAACCCATTATTACTTATTGGTTAAGCCCTGACAATCCTATAATAATATGAAAAAACGTATAAAAAGATTTTCAAATTACCAATAATTCTCTATGCCAGTGGTGTTTGTTAGTTTTACAAAGTATATGTTTATTTCATTTTAAAAATTATATAAATTTATTTTTACATAATAGGCCTGTTACTGTATTGTATTTCTTACCTCTCTGAGCCTGGGATTTTTCTGTAAGTAGAAGGAAATTATTTGTTTATATAAGTAAAAAAAAATTAATCAGTTAACAAAAAAAGATTTACATTGAAACAAAACTAATTTCCTATAATTTTTTATGGACATGCAAATTTTTAGTTATACTCCCATCTGACAGAGGGACAAAAATAGAATGTTCTACATGAGGTTTCATGGGAAAATGATGTCTCCGACCCTATGAAAAATTCAAATGTATTTGTTTAAAAATTATTAATATTCATAGTTGAGAACTTAAAAACTTGAATATCTCAAAGCAACAAAAATGACACATAGCTATTTCTTCCTTTGAGATCTTCTTTTGTAAAATAAAAAAGGATTTGAAATTTCTTACCATTCTGTATCTCACCTGAGAATAAAAACGAAAAGAGGGCAATAAATTATTTTCTTTTTAATTTAGAATAAAATTTCCAAAATATATAAACACCAGTCAAAAGACAAAATAGTTTAATGAAGAATTTATTATTTGAAGACATCCTTGAAATAAAACAATGACCATGTGCTTCGTTCTATTCTATGAAATTATATTCAAAGGAAGTGTCACTAACATTTGTAGCTTCCTGCAGTGTTGACACACTTCATATTGTCACCACACAGGAACGCCGACTGTTGGCACTCATCGACATCCACGTCACAGCTAGTGGATTGAAACCCAGGTTTGCAAAGACAGTTACCAGTAACACTGTCACAGTTTTCTGTGTTGTTTTTAAGGCAGGAACATGTCCTGTTGCAGTCCACACCCCAGGTCCAAGCGAGGCAGGCTGTTATGAAAGTTAATGGTATTTTTATTCTAGACATTTATCAGTGCTGTTCTCCATATTTTAAAAGTTTCAATTTATATCAAATGAGCTAATTTATTCACATGTGTTAAAGGTTTGAAGTTGCAGCAGTAACATCTGAAACGTACCAGACGACTACTCTGTTTATTAAAAAAAATAATGGTTTAGAGTTTAATGTAAGTTAAATGTTCCAAAATTATTATTGGGATAGGTATACCAATGTATGTGGCTTATCTAATTGGCACTTAAGCTAAACTTGAAAAATCAGATATCTCCACTGTGTTTTTTTTTTACTTTAAATTGTCTCTTGTACTAACATATTTTTATCAGTTACACTAATTTATTGTCTGTGTATGAAGAAGCTGAAATTTCTAAAATAACATTACCTTCACAAATGTTAAAGTTCAAAGAGCTGTGATTGAATCCCTCACTACATTGACACTCGTATCCACTTCCAGTATTGATGCACTTTGCATTGTCTCCACAGGGTGACTTCTCTAAGCAAACATCAACAGTCTGGTTGCATGAAGTTCCTATGAAACCAGGTTTGCAAGTGCAGGTTCCATTGTTAGAGCAAACATCTGTGTTGTTTCTGTTACAATCGCAAAGTTCACTGCAGTTCTCTCCCCATGTCCAGTTACCACACTCTGTAAATTGAAGAAGAAAAAAAAGGTGTTTTTTTTAAATGATCCTGCTTTTATTATTTTATAAAATTATTACCATATTTACTCCCATATAAGCCAAGTTCAGAACTAAAATATGCAACACTGAAATGGGGGTTGGCTTTTATGCGCATAAAAAAAATGATCACAAGGACAGACACTAAAATGTATCATTTTTTTCTGAATATATACTTTGTTAATCATCAGTTGTGAACAACGTATGAGCCGAGGTTCAGATATTATTATAGCAAATAATGTGGAAAGAGGAGAACACGTTTTTGTGTCAACCCAAAGGATAAACAAACTGGTATGTAACAGAAAAGTAAGCATTTTACATCTATAAAGTAACAAGTTTCTATGAACCAAAAATATGGAGTAAAATTAGACAATTGTACAGTTGGCTTATATGCGAGTTTTTGCAAAAACTGACTATTTTAAAGCAGTTTTAGGTGGTTGGCTTATATGCGATGTAGGCTTATATATGGGTAAAGGTAATAAATATATATAATTAATAAGTAATCAGGTAAATTATTTTCGTTCCTTCACATTGACTACCTATTTTCTCCCTGCACTCCAATGATCCATCAACATTAGCATTGACACAGACAGATCCGTGGTCACAAAACATTTCAGCCAGTGACAACCTGTTGATGACGTCACACCAGTTGACAGCTGCAAATGATTCATGAGCATAAATAACAAATTCATTTTATTGTTCCCTTGTTATTAAAAAGCAGATCAATAAAAAGAAGACAAATCAAACAAATGTTTGCTATCAATATGAAAGTAGTTTCTCTCAATATGAAAGTAATTTCTCTCAATATGAAAGTAGTTTCTCTCAATATGAAAAAAAAATTATCTCAATATGAAAATAGTTTTTCTCAATATGAAAATAATTTCTCTCAATATGAAAATAGTTTCTCTCAATATGATAGTAATTTCTCTCAATATGAAAGTAATTTCTCTCAATATGAAAGTAATTTTTATTAACCAGGAGTTCAAAACCTTTGTGGCTCCTGACCATAAAAGAAGTTTTCCAATGCAACAAATGAACTCACCAAATATTCCTGCTATCATGTCCTCTCGTGTCCTATACAACATGAGCGGACCGGTGATGTAATTAACAGAGGAGTGAAGTGTTTTCTCGTGGTTCATGACCATGATTTCAGCAACCCTCTGAACAGTCAACTCATCGACATCTTTCTTGAACCACAGCGTGCCATTTAAACACATCAGTGTGTCATCTGGTCCTTCACATGGTCTGAGGAGCAAATATCATGGGGTCTGATTAGTAGTTATGACTTCTTTATTGAAACAAAAACCAGTGGATAGCATGTTGCATTCCACTGAAAAATAAAATATTAATTTTTTTAGCATGAATATTAGTTCAACATAAGACTTATATGGAATATGCTTCATGTACATCCATTAAACAACATTTGTTTAAAGCTGGAATTCATAACATTTCCTGTTCCTTCTAAGCTTTGTAGTTTCATGCCCAAAACTATAAACTTGTGTGATAATTTGTACTATACATCCCACAAACAGACATACACTATACTTATAATATTTGCTGCTGCACAATGTCAGACAGATAACTGCGTAGGCACGCATCTTAAAGACAACATTTATTATGTCAGACTAGTTTAGAGGGAAAATGTCCACTCACGTCATGCCATCAGTTATTTCCATGAGAAACTCAGGAATGTGTTCACCAATTTTTGAGGATATCTACAAACATATCAAAATAGAGTAATTTAAAACAATACTGACAAAATTTTTTTAGGATATCTACAAACATTTCAAAATAGAGTAATTTAAAACAATACTGACACAAATTTTTTAGGATATCTACAAACATTTGAAAATAGAGTAATTTATAACAATACTGACAAAAATTTTTAGGATATTTACAAACATTTCAAAATAGAGTAATTTAAAACAATACTGACACAAATATTTTAGGATATCTACAAATATTTCAAAATAGAGTAATTTAAAAACAATACTGACACAAATTTGTGAGGATATCTACAAACATATCAAAACAGTGTAATTTAAAACAATACTGACACAAATATTTTAGGATATCTACAAACATTACAAAATAGAGTAATTTAAAACAATACTGACATAAATATTTTAGGACATCTACAAACATTTCAAAATAGAGTAATTTAAAACAATACTGACACAAATTTTTTAGGATATCTACAAACATTTCAAATTAGTGTCATGCCATTTTAAAAATCTACTAACAAAAATATTTTAGAATATCTAAAAATATTTCAAAGTAGTGTCATGTCATTTAAAACAATTCTAACAACAGTTTTGGGGATATCTATCTACAAAGATTTATTTTTGTCAGGTTTGAAATATTTTTAAAAATTTATAATGCTCAATGTTTATTGGTGTACAGTTATATGCCAAGGTGATTACAAACTCCTCTTTATGTTTATTAAAATTCTCCGCTGGCCGTGTGGATAGAGTATAGGCTAGTGATGCAAGTGGTATCCGGATCAATTCCCAGTGGTGGTATATATTTTTACAGGAAGAGCTATAGCTCGAAGTAACTTCATGCACTGACCTACTTGGTACCGTAAAAAAATTATGTTCTGGCTTGTACATCTGCCTTATTGAATATGTGCATGTCGGCTTTGTTAATTTATTCCCAGGAAATGAGGAGAACCAAATTCATAGAAGAAGCTTTAACCAAAGCCCAGCCTTACAAATTTGAGAGTTTAAGTTAAGAATGATTAGCGAAAAGAAATGCCACTTACAAGTGCTCCTATTTCAGTTTTGAGGCTTCGTTGTAGAAATTCATCATCTCCTGGCATCTGAAGTGGTCTTACCATGATTTTTATAAACAATTGTCTTTTACTGATGTCATCTGTAGGAATTATTTTTTTAAATAGCAATACTTTTAACATGTGAACAAATTGTATATGAGAACTTAAAAATTGTTGATTTAACTTTTTAAAAAATTAATAATAATTTTAAAATACAGCTTGCCTATTAAATATGATCAATGCTTAATTGGAAAAGTTGCAGTAAAAGGAAGTAAGAATAGGAATAAAACATTCACAATCATCAATTAAATTTTCATATTTCCAACTTTAATCAACAAATTTACATACCCACAATGGACACAATGGGATGGAAGGGAATCTCAAATCTTGGGTTTAGATAGGACTGAAAAATAAATTATACAAAATTTATTTGGTTTTAAATGTAAGGCTGTAACAGTTGTGAAAAATAAATAAAAATAAATGATTTTACTTTTATTTGACAGTGTTGACATCATGGTAATAATTGTAGAGATAGAAACAAAGATGAACTTGGTAAAAGAACTTACAAAATTTTCCGACATGGCATGGATGTTTGTTAAGTTGTAAATCATCCCAAGGAAGGCATCAACAGAACTCAGATTGTGTTGAACTGATGCCAAGTTAAGAACAGGTTCCACGTACAGTCTAGAAATTGATTTGTAAAACTTGAATTTATTTTTCTTAAAGCTAAATATTGGGAAAGCAATTCATTTATGTGATTGTTGATTTTTATATTAAAAACTAAAATGTTGTGGCCATCACTAACCTTGTTAAATAAACACCTGCGTGCAATCTTGTTCTAAACACATTACAAGTTTCAAGATCTGTGCATGAGTCATCAGGAATACAGATTTCTTGGTTCAATACAGTGGCTTGAATGTTGTCACAGCAATAAGGACACTGGAAGCACAGATTTCTGAAAGGAAATTTGTTTAAATGTAAACCTTAATATATAAATTGAGTTTAGTATTTGGTTATTTCATGCAGTGCGGTGTTTTTAAAGCATACTTGTAAGTAGATATTTTTCAAACAAATATATTGCATAAACAGCAGCACATCTGTTATAACGAGAGAGTTTGTATATAAAACAAATTATATTACAATATTTACCTGTAATGTAGAAACATGTAGTTGCCTACAATAAATCCTTTTAGAAGAGCGGATGCACCTCCCTGTGATTGCATTCCAGCAGAAAAGTTGAAAACTTGACAAGATGATGTTACAAGTGTCAAGTCCAGTTCAATGTTGATGTATGGATTGCTGATATTTCTTACTGAAAACATAGTATAGAGTAATTTGAATAGAAGTTAAATTATTTGTTGACAATAAAATAATTTTTAAAATGAAGAAACTAGTAGGCAGCTACAAAGAAAAAAATTTAAGTACAAAAGTAATCCGTTAGCAATTATCATCCATATAGATTGAGCATCTCATTATGTATAAGAAATGTAGCAATGCATACTGGTACACTTTAACATCATATATATTTATTTTTATTTTTTGAAAAGAGGATAATCTGATTTTCAACTCTGGTGAATACTCTTCATCAGTTATTTTGTTCAAGGGGATTGGTTATTGGTTACTGAAACATTTATGAGAATTTGGATTATGGGGGGGGGGGGGGGTTCAAACATTTTGTCCAACATAATGGTTTGTACATTATATTTTGAGGAAATTTAAATATAATTGTATTCAGTAATGCTATATGTTAATTGAAGTTATTGAGATGCCTTCCGTATTAGAAGTTTAAAAAATTCTATTATATTAGATATTAAATGAAGTTTTTTAGATTTTAGAAGTCAATACTTACTGCTTCCTTCCACACAAGATGTTGCATTATAAGAGTTGTAGGGACACACATGGCACATTTGATCCTCATTACTCCAGTACTGGTCTGATGGACAAGGCTGACATTCAAGTGTTTCAAGGCTCAAGTAGGAACCTGGGCTGCACACATCTGATCAATATTAAATATTGAGTAATACATAGGAGTAACATTGAAAATATTTTATCAATCTATTTACTGAGATATACTGCAAATTTATTTCAAGAAAAAAATGTAATTTTCACTATTGTCTCACTTTGGTTTTGTTTACACTGTATAGATCCATCTTCATTGACGCTGACACAAACTGCATTTGGTTCACAGAAAGAGCCACTTAAAGAGAGTCTATTTATGACATCACACCAGTTGACTCCTGAAACAAATAATTAAACTTTTAAAAGACTTCATCCTTCAATTATCATTCATCACCGTCAACAGGACAAGATTACTAAACAAAATCATTCACAAGTTAAATAGTGCTTATTGGTTTGTTTATTCTAAATGTATATACAGTCGAACCCACTTACCTCGAGCTCGGTTAGCTCGACCACCCTATTATGTCGACGTTTTTTATTGGAACCGCCAAATTCTCTCTTTGTCTTAGCATTTTCTCGTCGTTTAATTCGATTTTTTTAAGTCGCCGAAACCTCATAACACGAGCACAAAAAAGGGTCAAATTTGCCACTTAACATTGGTTATCTCGATCCCCGTGATCAATCGCCAGCTTTTGAAAATGTTAGCTATGATTTTTTTATAACCAAGGGACCAAGTTTCTGCCTCACCAGGGTCTGCTGGTGACGTCACAGCCCACTTGCGTTTTGCTCTCAGCGCTGTGTTGCTTCTGGTACTATGGCAATCGCCGGCTTTTGAAATTCTTAGTTTTTATCGATAATTGACGTTGGTTTTTATTTTAAATTTGTACATTTCTGCTGTCAGTTGGTGCACATATACCTTTTGTTGTTAGCAAACATGTATGTACAATTTTATAGCATGCCGATAGCTTCATCAAACAAATAACGGCAATGCTGTTGTGTTAAAAAAAACTCCAAAAACACGTGCATGAACATTATCATTTATTAACGCTAGTGATGGGACAATACCAAAATCAAAGGCTGCTTACTGTAAACAAGGCTCCCCAGATTTTAAAATATATAATATAACAGACTACAGACAGTTTACCCACTCCCACTCTCAATCTCCCACACCATTGTTGTTGGTTAGTCCTATTAGCATCAAGTTACCGAAGGAATAGTAAGCTGAGGGATCGTATGGAATAATAAAATGTACCGTGTGCAGACTTGTTGTCATTGGCAACCATTCATCCCTCAACCTCATTTTGACCATTACATGTACTGTACTACTGCTTTGTTCTCATTGTTTCATTCATTCATATGAAGTGGCCGTGTGCAAAAGCCATTTCACTATTGGTTAGAATTAATTAAAATATGTCTAAGTTGAAGGTTCAAGAGTTCAAAAGGAGTACCTAATTTATTTGTGTACGTTTATATAGAGAAGAGTTCGCTTTGTCATGAGTCATATATAGGTCACGATAGACCATTCTGAGTCCATTGTAAGACCCAAAGAAGATGATTAGGAAGAGAATGGTTCGGGGACAATGAGGGGATGTGTAGGTTACTTATTTGTGTAGCTTGTAAGGAAAATCAAGCAAGTGGCTTCGGAGGCACAGTATCGCTAAATCTGGGAATCACCGCAAAACGGCGTTATATTTAAACTTAAACGGTCTTTAAAAACGAACGGCAACGTTCTTAACAACCTTAAGAAAAAGTGAAGAAATAGGGTCCCGATAATCCGATACGATTCTGATTAATCGTCCCATCACGTACATAAAGAAATTTCAAGCGCATGTTAATATTTGTTTTCGCTTTAACTCGATCATTGGTTATGTCGATGCCATTTTTCATACCCCAACGCTGTCGACTTAAGCGGTTTCGACTGTAATATGCTTCATGCTTTTCACTAACTGGATATCCTTGCTTCCATGTCCTCTTGTGTCCTATACAACATCAAAGGACCGATGATGTAATTGAGAGAGGAGTTGACGGTTTTCTCATGGTTCAGAACCATTACTTCAGCAACTCTTTGTACAATTGTCTCATCAATGTCTTTACTAAACCAAAGTGTGCAGTTCAAACACATCAGTGTGGTATCTGGTCCTTCACATTGCCTAAGGAAGAAATTCAATTAAAATATAAGTTTTATTTTAAATATTATTATTTAATTTACAACAGAATTAATGGTGATATTTCTTAAATTTGATTAGCTAATTTTCAACGTGGAGTCTTTCTAAAATTATTACACGTTGCCACCTTAGAATAAAAAGGTTCTAAGTCAAATTTGTGTCAAAAATTAGTTATGGCCACCAGGTTATGGTCCATGGATCAATCGGGGTAAAAATATGAAAGCTGTATCGTGAGACAATTTTGTAGGAAGTATACAGAATAACAAGGTTCTAGCTCTATATAGGCCTATATTAACATCGAATTTTAAAACAGAAATAATATCTTGGACGGATCAAAAGTTTACACAGAACCTTGTTATTCTAAGGTGGCTTTGTATATTCAATCAGTTTCCAGAATTTATGCTCCAAGTTTAACCACTTATCTAATAGCGGCCATGGGCTGCCTTTATATTTATACACTACCCAAATCTACCTGGAGAAAGATTGGCTGAAAATTCAAAATGCTCTTGGTATTTCTCCAGAAATCATTTCTGGATGAAGTTTGAAACCATCTCATGGGCAAAATCTAATGCAATTTTTGAACTACCTACTTTGGAAAAGGTGGTGCATTAACTCAGCCCTGCCCTTAACCCTTGGGTACAAATAGTTATCCACTTAAGGTATTAGTACTGTCAAGTGGTATACCTAGTAGACTCATCAGTGATACCTAAATGTCAATCCCCTTTCACTGAGGTAATTACAGTTACTCAGTTTTAATTATCATCTATATGATTTTACTATGTTTTACAATTTTTTTTATTTTATAAAAAACATCTAGACAGACACATGTACCAATACAGTAAGTGTAAGGAATCAACACTACTAACCTCATGCTGTCGGTTATTTCCATCACAAATTCAGGAATGTGTTCACCAATTTTTGAAGATATCTAAGAAAAATTATATACATTTTTATTAAGGACTCAAGGAAAAGTCAGTTACATTTGAGAGCCTAGAAGTTTTTAAAATGAGTATGTAGAATTGTTTCAAGTACTTTGAAGATTCAATCTTAGATATACAGACGCTCCTTCTATGCAGAAGATAATTGCGTCCACAGACCATGAGAGATGATCTGTTGGCAAGTGATGCAGCGGTCACAGGCCACGGCTATAGGGGTTCCACGCATTACCCCAGCCGCCTAACTATTGTCTAGTTAGGTACCCATTCGGAGCTGGGTGACTCGGGGACTCCTCAGGCCGCGAGAACAAATCCTCACCTTCGTGTGGATTCGAACCCGTGACCATCGGTATGACAGTCGAGAGCGCTACCTCTCGACCACCACGTCCCACAATCAATAATAATAAAATCTTTATCAAAGCAGCGAGTTTATCAGAAAATCATCTTGATGTCAACTCATACTCTGCTTTAAAAGTAAAGTTTTGACTTTTAAATCAGAAAGAATTTAATATGACCAGATATGATTTACTCATTTATTTAGACAAGATTCATTGGGGAAAGGGCAAATGAAAGAAAAAGCACTTTGGACAGTCTCAAGTAGGCAGTGTTTGAGTTAATATACTAACTAAATAATACAGATTTGAGAAAAGCAGACAGTGTTGAGTTAAGATACAACAAGGCAATGAAACTTTGAAATGTCACTTACAAGTGCACCTATTTTGTATTTAAGTACTATTTCATTTTCTCCAGGCTGCTGATCTGGTCTTACCATGATGTTCATATACAAACGTCTCTGACTGATATCATCTGAGAGAGAAATTTGTAAAATAAATATCTAATGAATAAATTTCTGTAGTTTTATTTTCTTTTCTCTCACATAAATAACAGGTAGGTAGGTAGTATTTGAAAATTAATTAAAGAGCTGCCAATTATGAATATAAAAACATTGTCTTTTGAAAAAAGAGGGATGCCATATTAAAAATCTTGAACTAAAAGCAAAACAATTTCACACTAAATTTGCAACAAACAGATGGTTTTAAATAAGCCAAAGATACCAATTTAGTAGATATTTTGTTCTTGCCATGAAACCAACATTGTAATAACCACAAATGAATAATAACAAGATAGGTACATTATCAAGTTTCAAATTTTCAACATATCATGTTCTTATTTCTAAATTGAATCAACAGATTGACATACCCACAACTGAAACGACAGGATGGAAGGGTAGCTCAAATCTTGGGTTCAGCAGTGACTAAAAATTTATAAGCAAAACATTATAATAAAACAAAAGAAACTAAGATTTTTATACTGTTGGAATTTTTTAAAATAAACTTAAAATATAATTGAAATGTTACATGTGCAGTTAGAGACGCAGATTTTATGGACAGAACATCTTACCAAATTCTCTGACATTGCTCGTATGTTTGATAAGTCGTACAGCATCCCAAGAAAAGCATCAACAGAACTCTGATTGTGTTTTACTGATGTCATGTCTAGAACAGGTTCCACATACTTTCTAGAAATGGATCACACAAATATAAATAAAAAAACAAATGAAAAGAAATTTTTCTTAGAATATCCATAAATTTTGAGATATTTAAAATTTGTATTGAAACTTAAATAATGTGTCTTTTGCTTACCTTGTTAAATAAACACCTGCGTGCAACCTTGTTCTAAACACATTACAAGTTTCAAGATCTGTGCAGGATTCATCGGGAATACAGATTTCTTGGTTCAATACAGTGGCTTGAATGTTGTCACAGCAATAAGGACACTGGAAGCACAGGTTCCTAAACAAAAAGATAATAGTTATTCATTTTATGTATCAAATTTAATGTTCTGTCATTTAATTTATATCTGTCAAATTTATTTTGAAGGTTTTTTAATCATGTTATAAACTATTTTAAATCTCAACCTCAATCCCAAAGACAAGAGAGCTTGATCATAAAAACAATGAATAACACAATTCTTGCCTATATTGCAGCTTCATGTAGTTGCCTACAATAAATCCTTGTAGAAGAGCAGATGCACCTCTCTGTGATTGAATTCCAGCAGAAAAGTTGAAAACTTGACAAGATGATGTTACAAGTGTCAAGTTCAATTCAATGTTCACATAGGGATTGCTGATATTTCTTACTGAAACATAATACAGAGTAATTTGAATAAAACTTATTGACATGTTAGAAGCCTGTACTTACTGCTGCCTTCCATTCAAGAAGTTAAAAAAACATCTTTTTTGTAACATGCATCCAACACACTATTTAGGACATTTTACGTGCGCAATGAAAGGCAGTTTTTTAAATTCTATTATATTAGATATTAACCCGAGTTCTTTAGATGTAAGAAGTCATTACTTACTGCTTCCTTCCACACAAGATGTTGAATTGTGTGAGTTGTAGGGACACACATGGCACATTTGATCTTCATGACTCCAGTACTGGTCTGATGGACAAGACTGACATTCAAGTGTTTCAAGGCTCAAGTAGGAACCTGGGCTGCAATTTGCTGAAAAAAAACACATTAAATAATGTACTGTGTCAATAATTTGTTGTGATAAAACTACTCAATAAAATTACCAAATCTTTAAATATTTTGTTTAAAATTTCATGGAAAATGGAATCATATTAATACCCTTAGAAATACAACATCTAGATAGTATTGATTAATTTGATTTTTTAATTAAGTCTTTATTAAGTTGCTGAATAAATCATAACAAGAAAAATTAATAAAGTGATGTACAAATAAAATGTACAAATTGTTTATAAAATGGTTTATAAAAGTAAAAAACCAAATAGTCTTAAATTGAAAACAATAAAATTACCCTGACACAAGGTTGAATTTTGTCCATTTTGGCTGGTGTTATGTGGACAATCGCACCTAAAGCTTCCTACAGTATTGATGCAGTCTGCCATTTGCCCACAAGGATTCAATTCTTTACATTCATCAACATCTTCATAACATGACGCTCCCTTAAATCCTTGTCTACATAGACACGTGCCATTATGACTGCAGACTTCTGTGTTATTTTTCTCACATCCACAAAGTTGATTGCAATCGTCCCCCCATGTCCAGTTGCCACATTCAGGAGACCTGATGCATGTGTAACTCCCATTTAAAAAGACACATTCCGTGACCTCCCCACATGGATTGGGGCTCTGTAAACATGGGTTTATTTCCTCACTACATGTCGGACCATCAAAGCCTGGCCTGCAGGAACAGGTGCCATTAGATTTATCACAGGTCTCTGTATTATTATAATCACAGTAGCAAGGCTCTGTGCAGTTCTCTCCCCATGTCCAAGTTTGGCACTCTAAAAGATTATTTCAATGAAATTTTTATTATAAAAACATTTTATGTTGTATTTGTTACATAGTTTTTAAAAACTATTGTTATATTTAAATGTAACTTTTTAAAAAATCATAACAGAATTATGTGCTGCATTTTTTGGCAGTTTAAAAAATGAATATTTTATTTATATTACTAAAATTTTGTTAATAAAAGCATTATGTGCTTTCTTTGTTGTGTGGTCTAAAAGGCAATAATTATATTAATTTAAAAATTACCCAAGCTGAAGGCAGAGTTTTTTTAAATTATATCTAATCCCACATAGCTACGTAAGGAATTGAGTATTTACCTATACTTTGTGTGCAAGTAAATGATCCATTAGAGTTTATATTTATGCACTTGTTGCCTTCCTCACAGAAGTATTGAGCAACTGACAGTTTGTTAATCACATTACACCAACTGACTGCTGTAAATAATTCAATCAAATTGCTGAATGAATAAAAGATTCACTGAATAGTTTTACTTTTGTTATCATATAAATTAAGTGTAAAAAAAATTTTTTCATTGAACATTTAAAATCACAAAATTTACTTCATTTACCAGGAATTTGATTCGCTTGATCTTGATTACTCTTAAACAAGTTCAGTGGACCAACGAAGGAAAAATAACCCAAAGAGCCACCAACTTTTTCATGAGACAGAAGAATAAATTGAGCAATTTTTTGCAGAATGACATCATCAACTTTTGTTTTGAACCAAAGTGTAGAATCAATGCACATAACAGTCCTGGCGTCATTTAGTTGACATGAGCTAAAAATAATTGAAATAATTAGCATATTTATAATATTGATGACATAAAAAAAATTAGATAACAGTTGCATCATCATTTTTGTTTTCTTAAAATAAAATATATTTTTAGAAGAACTGCTGAAATTTTAAGCTCAAGAGAATATTTTAAGCTTTTTAACTTGTTTAGGTTGATTGCCATAGCAGGAATAAATTCTTCTTCATATTATGAGGCTTAACCAATTAATTTTTTAAAAACTGTAATACAATAATTACAATTACATTTACCTCATGTTCAAAGTCACTGATGTTAAGAACTCCGGTATGAATCCAGGTAATTTATCATAAATCTATAAATAATTTAAATACAAATTTAACACTTATAAATATGTTTGAATAAGCTAAGTATATTGTTTTCCTGGGAGTTTTTAACAAAAAAATACTTAAGAAAAATTTGATTGCTAACAATGAAAACTAATGGAGCACTTGTCTGATTGTGTAAAGATGGGCTTATTTAATCATTGAGTTATAAAATTAACTTACAGCCTGCCAGAATTTATTCATAAGGAGATCTCTTTCTGGACCATAGGTATCATACTGGGGCTTGTGTTCTACTCCAAGCATGAAGGTTACATTACAGTGAAACAAATTGGGATCTAGGGAAAATTGAATACACTCATATCTTACATTGTTTATATGAATAGGAAAACATTAACATTTTTTTTTCTCTTTACCTCAATCAAGTTTTTTAATAGATATCAACATGCAAAAAACAACTATTAAAAAAAAACACACACCTACTACAGTTACTTTTGGTGTAAATGGCAATTCAAATCTGGGATTTAGATTTAGCTGTACAGAACAAAAATGAAAAATATTACTGGTTTATCTAGCAGTATAAAAAAAATATTTAATTGATTTTTTTAAAAAATATTTAAATGAAAATCATCATTATTTTTTTTACAAAAGACAGAAGGAAAATATCTTTAAATTCATATTTTATTTGAGAATCTGCTTATAGATTCAGACAATAAAATGATAGTAAATAAAGAATCTAAACATAATTTCTTTAACAAAAATTACTTTTTAGTAATAATTTTATTTATAAATTTTTAAGACATTAAAGGTGATTTTACTATTTCTCCAATGATAAAATGAAAAAAAAAAAGGTCAGGGGAGTATAGAACCAAGACAGAAAGTAAATTTGGTTAAAAGTCAACTGACTATATCTCACCCAGTCTCTATTTGAACTCATAAGAAAAATGTTGCTTAAGTCATACATCATGCCCATGAAGGCCTCTACTGAGCTCTGGTTGTGCTTGAGCACCGTCATGTTGACGACAGGCTTAACAAATTCCCTGACAATAAAATAACAAGAAATAATGAGTCTGTTCAGAACATTCTTCACTCTAGAAGAGAAAAAAAGGAATATTTAACTTAACCTTTAAAAAAGTAAGAGTGAATATTTTATAAGTTGTATTGATTTTGCTGCTTAAAATTTTTTTTTTTACATAAATTAATAATGCTGAAACACAATCATTTGAACCTTGTATATAATGAAAAAGAAAAAGATGTTAAATAATTTTAAAGTCTCTTACCATGTGTAGTAGACAACTGCATGAAATTTAGTTCTAAATAGCTTGCATGTGGCTACATCAGTACACAGTTGATCAGGAACACAAATTTCATTGTTGACAATAGATGCATACACATTGTCACAAGAGTAAGGATAAGGAAAACACAAATCACTGAAAAATATTAATTTCCAAATACATTAAGATAAATAAAGGAAAATATTTTTATAAGCTCCATTTATGTTCAAATATCTAGATCAAGCAGTTTCAATAATTTAATTGAAGTCACTAAATCTATCAATGAACTATCATGAAACAAATAGATAATTAATTATTATAAGTCTCAATTAAAAAGTTTTCATGCTAATAAAAATTAAATGGAAAATATATCAAGATGTTTAATTTCAAACAAAATTAAATACAGTTTTAAATAAAGTGTAAACTTATACTAAACATAAAATAATATAATCATAAAAGAATATTATCTCATCTTTAATTAGAAGTTTACTCTTGACTGGACAAAGTTAAATGTTCAAACTGTACTTTTTAGGCTCAAAATTAAAATAGTCTAAAAAAATATTTTACATCATGTGGAATGATTATAGATCACAAGTATCGTTTGACAAATTAGGATTTTATATTAAACCAAATACAACTTTTAAAAACTTCACTTTCTTTTTTTTTTTTGCTAGTCCAATCCACCTTTGAGCATTCTATATTCACCTCATAAGTAAACGAAGTGATTATTCGCACGGTTTTCCCTGTGCATATAATTTATAAAATTATTCGCACGGGTCGGGTCTGGTCGTCGTGCATGCGTACTCCCATTGGCTGATAACAAAATAATAGCCGATTTCACTCGATTTAGGCTAAATTGTGCAGTTATATGTTAATAGTACTAATATTTATATGTTTATAGTACTAATACTAGTTACAATTTAATGATTGATGTCTAATCAATGATAATTGGATATAACTTTGAATAATCGCTAAAACTGTCAAGTTTCTCTAGACTAATGGATGGTCAGCTAAAGAGTAAGTGAGTGTCATTATTGGTTAGCGGATCGAATCCTGATACAGTCTTTTTTTTTCTTTTTTCTGTTGTTTTTGTTTGTTTTTTTTTTTT
>MUZC01000724.1:98395-113341 GCA_002072015.1 Radix auricularia | reverse complement strand
TTTTTTGTGTTGGTTTTTGTTTTACAACCACAGTGACGATGCTTGCAAACACTCAAACAGGCTTTTTTTCCAGGGACAATTTTTTTTTATTCCCATGAGTGAGTCACTGTTACTACAAGTACAAGTGTTACTACTGAACTGAAGTTACTAGTTACTGTTATGCTTATACTCATACTTAGTTCAGTCTTACTTACACTTACAGTACAGAACAGAGTACGGACTCTCACTTTTTAATTTTTTAAAATGATACTTTACCATCATAAAGTCTTTCACTTTAATTAATAAATGATTAATTTTAAATCATTAATAATTAATTAGCGAACGGCGGTATGCAGGTCCGCTCAGACTCAGACACTATTACTATGAATCATGAATATCAGTGACAGCAAAATTAGTTTACCATCCAAATAATGATAATGTTTGATATTTTTTGTTCAAAATCTCATAATCATTGTCATTTGTAGCCATTGGTCATTGACTCATTGAGTCACAGTCACAGTGTCGTAGTGACACTGTCTGTCTGTAACTAAGACTAAATATTGTCGTAATTTATATTTGTTTTATTTGCGCAGGCTATTAGGTCTAGTAATATTTATTTGACTCAATTAAACAACAATTAAATCAATTAACTTAACAGTAGACAGTGTCCTAAAACTTAAATATCAACTATACCAATACTTAACATTATCTTAGTTATTACACTTTGTAGTTAGTAAGTGTAGATTAGTATTTCAAAACCGTGCGAATAATTATCAGCACGGTCGAACCGTGCGAATAATGTTCAAAATTATCGGCACGGTTGTGACGTCAAAACCGTGCGAATAACGCTTGCCTAAGTAAAAAGTCAAGTATCTAATGTTTTTACTTGCATGCAAAGGTTTTTAAAGACCTAGGCTTTACAAAACTGTAAAAAAAATTCTTACTCATAGTATAGAAACCTGTAGTTTCCCCAAATAAAGCTCCTTATTAATGATTGTGCTGCTGGTGGTTCTTTCATAAGGTTTGAAAAGTTTGCAAGTGTGCAAATGGACGTAACCAAAACTAGATCCATTTCAATATTTACAGGTCTGTTGGTGACCACTCTTACTGAAATAAAACATTCACAATATATATATATAATTAAAATCAGTTTTCAGTTGCATTCTTGGACATCTTTTTCAAACAAAATTATATTTGATAGATGGAATATCAAATCTGAATATTTCTTCTTTTTTTTAAAAAAAAAACAACATTTAAACCATTATTTTACTAACCAACATATTTAATATCATGTTTTTTGGCAACTCCCACAAATAGTATTTATTTTCTTCATAAAATTTAAATTTTGAGGACCAAGAAATATGGAAGTTAAAAAAATAAGCAACTTTCATTAACATGTAAATCTTTTAAATGTTATATGTCTTCGTTATTAATAATTTTTTTTAAATGCTTACACTCTCCCATGTTACATGCTGTTCCATTAAAAGAGTTGTAAGGGCATACATGGCATTTATGGTCCTCTTGGTCCCAGTACTGGTCAATAGGGCATGCTGTACATGTCAGTGAGGTCAGACTGTAGTAGTAACCTGGACTGCAGTCATCTAAATTAAAACAGTCATCAAAGTGCATGTAAATAATTTCAACTCATGTGTGGCACAGAGCTGCATTACTAATTGAAAATAATTTGACTTTATATTCCTTTTAAGAAAAAAAAAGAATAAATTATAAACAAATTTAAAAAAATAACTAGAAACAATAAGTGAAATAAGTCTTAGAGTTAAATTTAATTACAAAGGTGGAATTAGTTGTATTGTAGAATAGATTTTCAGCTTCAGAAGGTCTATTGTATCTTAATATTATTAATATACATACTATATTTTAGGAACATTGTTTGGCTTGACTTTTTTTAAGAGGTTAAATTTTCTGCCCTTGTATTCAGATTTCCTACTAACCCACACAGTAGCTCTGAGCATTTGCCCCTTTTAAGAGTGTTGTTTTTCCAAGTCCACAATCCACACATACATTGCCATCTAGATATTTGCCATAGTCACAGATTTCTGCAAAGTAACATAAATTTATTTTTAAAAAAAGCTCATTAGATTACTAATTAACAATTACTGAGAATATTATATTACAATTACTCTTTTCATGATGGCTGTCTGTAAAGAGGAGGAAGTGAGAAAGTTACATGTAATGTTGAATTTGTTTTATTCGCTGGATTTTTAAAAATAACACTAAAGGAAATTGTAACTAGAAAGGTTTTTGTTAATGAATTATATAAACTTGATGCAAAATCAAAATGTACTAATGAGGCTGACACTTGAGGTACAGTTTTTGGCTGCCAAGAAAAAACACCATGGTTTGTTACGCTTTGTTGTTTGTTTAAGTTAGTCTGTGCGCATTAAACTTTAATTTATTTAAATTTATAGATTATAGTTATAGAGTCTAAACTAGGGAAATTAACTATTAATTTCTCAATTAATCGTTAAAAATATATTGATTAAATATCAATGAAAATAATTCTACTCGATAACAATTTGATTAAAATTTTCGTAAATATTTATATTTTTTCAATTAATTAAAAAATAGTTAATTGACAATATAATAGCCAGATAACATGATCTGAATCCTGAGGAACATGACATAGTACCACAGTTCATATCAGTTAAAGAAGTTCAAAATAATTGTTTTCTGGGTGGTCAATCTTAGCTCGTCTGGACGACCAAGTTTACGGCTGTATACTCCCTCAACCTCTTCCGATTATCGGAAGAAATCATGTTTGTAGAACTGAAGAGTTACAACTACAAGTATCCCCTGCCCCTACTAGTCATTGAACCTCCGTGCATTCAAACTATCTAACACACTAAAACTAAAACATACCACTAAACCTAACCCACACCCTAAAACCTATCACTAAACCTAAATCATGAACAAAATATTAAAAATTAATTCATGTAACAAAAAACATAACAAAAAAGAGATTCCTCAAATCAAAACCGAACCTCGGACCTAATTTCAAGTTCAAGCAATCAGCAATCCATCGCTGCTCGCACTAATGATGAGAATGAGACCAGGAAGACTCGAAGAAAATTGGTCTTTTAAATATTATAAACAAAACTCAATAATATCATCGCTTTCTAAGCCTAGCCGGTCCGAATAGCCATATCGTTTTTTAGACATTTATATTTATATTTAATAAACGCATCTTAATTTAGTATTTTTAAATTTTAAAGCGGTATCCTTTACAATTCCAATTTTTAAGTAACCTTACCTTGGCAAATTGGTTGGAATTCCGTATTAATACATTGCTGGTTGGGCTGGCAGATAAGGCTTCTTTCCCTACATATTCTTAGTACTATATCCAAAATAAGGAAAAGGAGAGTTTGGGGAGGGAGGGGTAAAGCTCACATTTAATATTTGTGACAAATGTACTATATATGTTCTCTACATTGGGTTATAGGGGCTAGATGAATGTGTAATTACTAATTAAAAGTATCAGCATGAAACATATACCATTTTAATCATGCATATTTGAACATACACTTTCCAATTGAAATATAAATATTTTCAAGAAGTGTTCTAAATTTAAAAGTGTCATATCTGTAAATTTCATAGTCTTCAATTCTCTCAAAAAAAATATTTATTGTACATTTTCATTGAGCATGTAGTGATTTTTATGTTGAAATTCCAATTCAATCGATGCTATCTAGCTCATTAATACTTATTTGCAAGCTTATCTAAATCGTTCTTAAATTTTTGCGTGACGACTTTATGCTCCCATTACTAGGCAAAACGTATATATATTAATTTGATGGATCAAGATAATAAATTAGTTTGAAGTGGCAGAATGTTACAATTTAGATCCGAATTTATAAAAACTTCATTACAATGAAAAAAATCTAAGAACAATATAGGGCAGAGGCGTCACTAGGGTTTGTGTCACCTGGGTGGTAGCTCATTGTGTCACCCCCTCACGACTTAACCCATAGAACTCCACCGAGTTTTCCAATGCCAAATAACGGGAACATACATAATTATACATTTTGGTGCAACACCCCCTAGTGACGCCACTGATATAGAGATTTAAATAATTGTTGAAAAGTCATCATTATACTCACTAAGTACATTGGTATCACTGTCTGCATCTGAAAAGCTACTAAAAATTTTGAGAGACTCGATGAAAATATCTTTCCCGTTTACTGTAACAATCCTGGACGAATTCAGAAACTCAGAATAGATGATTTCCGACAGCCTGTCCAAGTTAAAATTTGCCCCATCTAAGACATTGAGCACGAGGACAATTATTGTGTTTTCTGAGCTGTGGGGATAGAATATTTTTGTTAATTCTTTGTGTAAGATGTTGTAATATCATAACTCCCCCCTTTCATTGATATTTCTGGTGTATAACATTTAAGAAATAAAGTCATGTGCAAGTGTGTGTAAATTTTTTATTTTTTTACTTTTTGTAATTTAGCATTAAGAAGTGAAGGCTAACTTTGTATTTACTTGCGTAAGTCTGCTCAACAAACTTCTTTAGACGAATTCTCTTATATATAATTTCATTTGTCTTGTTTTATTAAATTACTCTACATATCCGTTTCGTCAAATATGTATAGTCTATCATTTTATCATGTTTATTTAAGCAGTTAGGGTGTGGTTGTCAACCATTGCTGTCATCAACCGCATGATTATAATTTCATTTATGATTACACTCTTTATTAAAATTTAGTTTTTCGTGAATAAGCGAATTTAACAAAGCTTTTGCTGTTTTGGCCTTTTTGATTAATGCTATATTTTTTTAGATCATACCCCCCCCCTTTTTCAAAAAAAAAAAAAAAAACTCACACACACGCGCATGCAAAACTATTTATGGTAGGAGGAAAACTTGTGTCTTGTGTCATGTCTTTTTCAAGTTAATTTGCAGATCAAATTCTTTGCAAGCGTTGAGAGTAACGTGAGACGAGTTGTTGCAAACAAAAGTTAGGTTATTTGCTAATGATTGTATAATCTATCGAACAATCAAGTCAGGATAAGATAGCACAATTTTACAAAAAAGACTTAGATGAATTAACAAAATGGGAATCTAACTGGAGTATGTCCTTCCACCCAGAAAAATGTCAACTGCTAAGAGTAACAAAGAAAAAGAAACAAATAAATTCAAAATACTTTATTCATGGAAAGGAACTAACCCAAACTAAAGATGCAAAATACTTAGGAGTCATGATAAATGAGAAACTATCTTGGAATCCACATGTCAATGAAGTTATTAAAAAATCAAACAAAACCTTAGGCTTTATAAAAAGAAACTTTTACAAATGTAACAAAGACATACCTCACCCTGGTGAGACCTATACTAGAATATGCATCTCCTGTATGGGACCCATCTACCAAAGAAAATATTGATAAGTTAGAACAAATACAAAAAAGAGCTGCCAGATTCATTACTGGAGAATGTTCAAAACTCACTAGAGTAACACCATTAGTTAAATCATTAAACCTTGAAACACTAGAGGATAGAAGAACCAAAAGTAAATGAGTAATTATACATAAGGCAATCAATTCTAACTAGAAATACAACACAAAAATAACTTAATACAACCATCAGATAGACATATATATAAAAACACCTTTATTATTCCATATGCAAGAACTAACACAAGTTTTCTTTCTTTCCGTCTGTTTTTCGGGCGTGGAATGGGCTGCCCGAAGAAACCAGGAAAGCCAACACTATATCATCATTTGAAATCCTAGTAAGAATACAGGACTAAACACAAACCATAGAAATACGTAGGACGCAATAATCTTCTGTATAGAAGGAGCGTCTGTAACATATAAGATAAGATAGACCAGTTTCTTTGTGTGCTGTTAGTGTCGCATCATCAGCAAAGAGGCTCACGAATTAAGACATATGTCGTTTTGGTTTTGGTTCGGAAGCGGTCAGTGTTGAATAGTGCTCCATCAGCTCTGTTATATAACCAGATTCCATCTCAGTTATCCTTGAATGTGTATCGAAACAGTACCGAAAATAATATTGCGAAAAGCGTTGGTGCGAGTACACAACCTTGCTTAACACCGCTTCTGACTGGAAAAAGCTCCATCGAACAGCATTCTGCCCTGCATATGTGACACGGGCAAAGACCTTCCCTACAATACTAAGGAGTGAGAAGCATCGATAATTATTGCAGTCACTTCAATCGCCCTTGTTCACATATAATGTTACTATATTTGCATACTTTAGATCCTGGAGGATGTAGTTCTTCTCCCAGCAGAGGGTCAGAAGCTCGAGCAGAGGCTATAGTAAGGCTGTCTTGCCACTACTTAGAGCTTCTGGACGTATACCATCATTTCTAGGGTTTTTCCTCAAGCTAGTCAGTCAGCAGCTTTGCTAAGCTCTTCCTGTGTGAGCACGACATCAAGTTCTTCCATGGGGGCGTAACGGGGATGTTTTCTAGAGCGGTGCTGGAGACTGTGCTAACTGTAGCATACAGTTCCAGATAATGTTAAATTCACCTTTTTAGCTGCGCTGCAATGTCTTGGATAATTTCTCGAATCTTGGATTTTAGGGGGGGGGGCAACTTTGGACGTCAATGGGCTAGCTGCTTTTTTGATATTTTGGTACATGGCTTTAGCATTCCCCATGTCTTCAGCTGACTGCATGCTGGAGCAGAGGCTATACGAGTAGGTATTGGCGCATTGACGTGCCACTTTTTGGGCATGTGACTTGGCTGCTTTTAAGGCATGCAGCCTGCCGGGTGTAGGCTTTTACTTGTAGGCCATAAGAGCTTTCTTTTTGGTTTCAGTGGCAGGTTTCATTTCGACCAAATGTGCATAAAACCAGTCCGTGTTTTGGTGGTATTTTTTATACCAAAGGGGCCCTTATTTACCCACTATTCAGGGGCCCCAAGATTTCTAGTGGCGGGCCTGCCATATTCTTCTTGCGTTTAAATTATGACACAAAATGCAGACTATTAGCATCTTAAATTGTTGCATTCAGTATTCAGTGCCAAAATCTCATTTTTATATCTTCTTTTTATTTTTTTTTTATTTTTTTTTTTTTTTAATTTTTTTTAACATGAAACTCGAGTTACAAATAAGAAGACATTATTGGCTTTTGTCAGTAAATGTTTCCTGTATTGTTTTTCTATACTATGTCTTACTTACTAGTTTGTCACACTGACAGAGTCAAACGAATAACTTTCAAAGCTATATGGAAGTTTTTCAAATATTCTGTTCTTGACAATCTCACCGACAGCAGAGGTGTCATTGGGATGATTCGTGTTGGAAATGTTCAAGCGCATGTAAACTGTTGGACAAGTTGAAATCAAGTTACATCCATTTAAATATATATTTAAATATCCATTTAAACTAAAACTCATTACTTTAATTAATCCAAATCCTCTGTTGATTAGTCTTAACTTCACACACACAACAAACATACACACACACAAGCACACACTATTTGGTTAGTTATGTATTTATTATATTGTTGCTGTCAATGCTGATGTTTGGGACTAATAGTCCATGACAGCCTTAATTTCGCTGATTGCACTTGCGAACTTGCATCAGGTTCTGTGTACAGATTTTAGACACCCGACAATACGATTATGTTCAATTTTTTTTTTTTTTAGTTATGTCTCAAAGATATAAAGGATTTATAGTAATAAAAAAAATTCGGTCTGCCTGCTAAATTTTAGCCCGGTTAAATCACTGGAAAGAGTTATAAAATTATGTTCAAATTTTAACATTTTAATTGATGGATCATTGAAGAAATACTACTCTTCGCACCCTCATTGCGTTTTTTTTCTTTCATTATCTATAATTCACATAAAATGTGTAAAGTTAACAAATTCAAGTAATTTTATTACTGTTTTAGTTGAAAATTTTAAAATATTATTTTAACTGTAGAAATATATTTCTTTTAAATAATATGTTCTTCCTCTTAGACCAGCATATTAGCATAACATTTAATTATACATCATAAACTCAATAACCTTTTTTATTAACAAATTCAGATTAATATACATTTCCGATTTTTAAATATAATTTTTTAAAAACACGCAAACGACACTATCCATTCATTTTCACTGTAGGCCTTTTTTGTTTTAAGTTATATATAGCAAGTGGTTTTTAAATATTTAAAAAATAGAGATTGTTAAAATTTTGTGAGCAAATGTTACAATAAGAACAATTTCATTTAGCCTATTTGTGATGCATATTGAAAACAAGTTATTAAGTTATTGTAAACATGCCAGCACGAGTGAACATGCCAGTTAGACTTAAAACTCACATGATGTCGAAGCTGTAGCCGAATGGGCCAATGCGGAGAGGCAGATAAACGCAGCCCACCATAGCGTCCCCATTTCTGACAATCTGAAATAAGCTAATAACAATTATATGAACTGCTCTGTGTTCAATTCACTGCTATATGTATCTAAAGTTGTTTTTTTTTTTTAATAAAAATATTTATCTGCGGTTTTGATTGGTCGGTACATGTTTTGGTTGGAGAATATTTTATCAGGAATTGAAATACAGTGGCATAGCTGTAAGACTGAATTTTGACACCTACTCTAAGCAGGGTTTAATTAATTTAAAGAAAACTATTTTTAAAATGTCCCACTTCGTAGCTAATAAAAATTATTACCAAGGGTCGACCACTCGCTCCGCTCTAACGTTGATATAAGCTAGTACTAAACGTGAAGACTTTCACGATGAGATTTGGAGAGCCAAACAATTATGTTATCTTATCTTTTACTGACGCATCCCACGCTTATCCATGGTTTTATTCTAGTCTTGCATTATTATTAGAGTTTACAATTTTTAAATGTTGATAGTGTGTTGGTTTTCCCGGTTTGATCAGACAACCCATTCCACGTCTGAATGCCGGACGGGTTGAACGAGAATGTGTACGTGTTTGTTCGTTGCACAACGGAATAAGAAAGGTGTTTTTATCCCAATGTCTATCTGAGGGTTGTATTATGTTATCTTTGTGGTGTATTTACAAGTTATAATTAATTGTCTTATGTATTATTACTCATTTACTCTTTGTTCTTCTATACGCTAATGTTTCTAAGCTTAAACATTTAACTAATGGTGTTACTCTTGTCAATTTTGAATATTCTCCAGTAATGAGTCTGGGAGGGTTTTTTTTTTTTAAATGTTCTATATAGCTTATCTATGTTTTCTTTAATTGTTCAACTGAATGTTTGTCTTTTATACCGTGGTAACAACCTGTCGTTGTCAAGGCAACAATTAATAAATGAAGGTTAATAATTTGTAAATTAATCCTTACTCAGATTTAAGGATCGATTAGGCTTTACGTAATACCTTTTTCATCTTCTACATCGCAAAGGAAATTTTTATCTTATTTTTTTAGAAAAAAGAGACTGACTAAAAATAGATGGCCAGACAGGAGTGAGTGTTATAGGTTATTGTGACCCGTGGCATGAACTGATTTTTGCAACTCTTTTCTGCAGTCAGCTGAAAATGGACGCCCTTCGATTTTAAAGTAAGACAAAGATGATTAATCTTGCTAGGACCGTATCGCAGCCACATTTACGAGTCCACTAGCTACAGCAGGGGGTCAGGAAACCTTTTGTCTGAGAGAGCCATAAACACCACAGACTTTGAAAAACACATTATGTTTAAAACTAATTATTTAAAAAACCGTTAAAACAAAACTAGCTTTTGACAATAAATCCTTTATATAAGAGACATAACTAAGAGAATGTTCATTATAAATAATACGACGTTCATTTTGCACGACAATACAAAAAAAATTTTTTTAGTTATGTCTCAAAGATATAAAGGATTTATAGTAAAAAAAAAATCTATAGTCTGCCTGCTAAATTTCAGCACGGTTAAATCACTGGAAAGAGTTTAAAAAATCATGTTTAATATAGTGCGCACCGCAAGACATTAGCAATTAATAGCATTTACATTTACAGATCGGGAATATATTTTACACCAGTATCGTGAATATAATGCGCCACGCACAGCGCAACAGAAAAGTAATATATAAAAAAGATCGTTAAATGTAATACGCACCAAGACACTATCTCAAACATGAGCATGGATACATAGAGATAAATAAAATAATCTAAACATTCAATAATTTAATTACAGTACATTCGATCGATCTGAAATTTTGATACATCATTTTTATCATCGTCACGAGTCTGTCTGCACAATTTCATGCAGCTCGCAATAATAAGCTTACGACAAAGTGAATTAAAAATCAATCCAAAGTTTTTTCGGCAAGCAAGCAAGCAATCAAGGGCTCAACCAGACACCACAAGTTAATGTAATATAAACGATTTTAATTTTTTAAAATTCAAATGTGCATTTTGTGTAATTTAAACACTAAAAATACAATAATTAACTCTCTGAATTCTTTTAGTAAAATTGTTATACTGTTTTATATACAATTTAATTTGTACATCAAATGAGTCCGAATAAACAGTTTTTTTTTAAATTTATTTTTCATTGAACATTTGTCTGAGATGCAGCCATCAATAGAACAACATCTGGCTCGCGAGCCATTGTTTCCCGACCCCTGAGCTACAAGATGTACGGAAAATATTTCAAAAGCAAATTGGGTGTTAAAATATGACACAAGGGTTTAACTTACAAATTATGAAAGAAAGCAATTATTTAATTCCATATTTCCTTTTTTAAAAAATCAATACACATAAAAACGATTCAACGACTTCTTATAATTCAAATACAATGAAATCGTTAAACCCTTTTTTAACCCTTTGTTCATTCGTTTTCCTACTATAAGACACAATCCAAAGAAGAACACAAATAAAGATTGCAAGTTAACAGAGCAGTTTTGACAATTTAAAAACATTTGCAAATTTTAACTTTAAACCGATTAAATATCTTTATTAACTATTCTTTTTTAAATCGTATTTTATATTATCTATTACAGAAGAACATTTCATGCAGAAGATTACTGCGTCTTCGCTTCTCCATGGTTTATATATAGTTTCGCATTTTTATAAGCATTTTGACGACAATGATTTATTTCATTTTGTTTTAGAGCGCCTGGAATTCCATTACAGAAATAAGATTTGAACATATTACTATTATATTGAAGAAGAAAATTGGGACTGAATTACTAAGTTGAAAACAAAATAGTGAAAAATATATTTTTTTTAAAAATAAAGTAAAATTCTAATAAAATTCAAAACAAAGCTCATTGACATTCGACTTACCTTCAGTTAGTACCTGGCCTTAATGACTGGGCCCCAAACCCAGACTTATGCCTACAAAAGTGAAACTGCCAGCCCCACCTTGTTAACTCCCCGTTTCTTAGAATCGCTAACGGCTAACGCGCCTGATCAAGCGTGAAAATTTTACATTTGTTTTTTTAAGCCAGTCGGTGATTGAGAGAGCGAGGCACGGTGGGAAGTTGAGGGTTGGGAAATAAATAGGTGGGGGGTATGAAGCTTGTTTGGGGGAGGGGAGGGGGTGGTTCTTGACGTTTGAATCTAAATGCATGAATGGTATTGAATCGTTCCAGAAAGCGCAGGACATGACAGAACATTTGTCTAAGCTTTGGGCGGGGAAAACTTGCGCTAGTTGACCATGCATGCATGCGTTGAGATGGCACAGAACGACTAGGTCTGAGAGAGAAATAATTGGACTTTTAGCGAAGACGGTGAAGTGCCATTAGCTGTGTCTTAGCTGTGTCATTGGCTGTGTGCTAGTTGTGCCATAAGCTGTGTCCTTAGTTGTGTCCTTAGCTGTGTCCTTAGCTATGCCATTAACTGTCCTTAGCTGTGTCCTTAGCTGTGTCCTTAGCTGTGTCCTTAGCTATGCAATTAACTGTCCTTAGCTGTGTCCTTAGCTGTGTCCTTAGCTATGCCATTAACTGTCCTTAGCTGTGTCCTTAGCTGTGCACTTAACTGTCATTAGCTGTGTCATTAGCTGTGTCTTAGCTGTGTCATTGGCTGAGTGCTATTTGTGCCATAAGCTGTGTCCTTAGCTGTGTCCTTAGCTGTGCACTTAACTGTCATTAGCTGTGTCATTAGCTGTGTCTTAGCTGTGTCATTGGCTGAGTGCTATGTGTGCCATAAGCTGTGTCCTTAGTTGTGTCCTTGTGCCATCAACTGTCATTAGCTGTGTCATTAGCACCTAATGGCGTCTTCCTTTTCCCGACCTTTGTTTATTGGGGGGGGGGGGAGTAGAATGCTTCTTTGAGGATATCGAGCTATTCTTGGGAGTGACGGTTTTGAGAAAGTTTGCAAATGAAATAGTTCTCTTTGCATGGGGATGGTAGCAGGCTTTGTAGAAACATTCATCCAAGGGTCACCAAAATACGACCCGTTGGCCATATATATCCGCGACGTAATTTAATCAGGCCCTCTGACAGTAATTGATTTGATTTAAAAATTATTTTAAAACACGAGACTCAGTAAGAACAATTCTCTAGTAACTTGTTCTTTTCTTGTTATTCATGTTTACAAAACCCAAGACATGTTGTTGTTTTTTATCACTCGATAACTTATCTGATTCCTCAAGTTTGTCGATTGTCAGTTTTTTAACCATATTTCATAATTTCATGATTGCATCAATCACTTTTTATGATATTATTGTATTGTATATACTTTTAGTATATAGATAGATCTATTAGGATTGCGTAATTTTTCCAAAATATGTTTTTGTTTTTTAATATTATTATTTTTTCGGAATCAAAATCTTATCTTATCGTATCTGTTACAGGCGCTCCTTCTATACATAATATTATTGCGTCCTACGTTTATCTATGGTTTGTGTCTAGTCCCGCACTCTTATTCGAGTTTTAAATTATGATAAAGTGTTGGCTTTCCTGGTTTCCTCGGCAACTCATTCCACGCCCGAATACCGGACGGGAAGAAAGAAAACTTGTATGTTTTTGTTCTTGCATACAGGATAAGAAAGGTGTTTTTATCCTTATGTCTATCTGAGGGTTGTATTACGTTTTCTCTGTGTTGTATTTCTAAATTAGAAATTATTGCTTTATGTATAATTACTAATTTACTCTTGGACCTTCTATCCTGTAGTGTTTCAAGGTTTAATGATTTAACTAATGGTGTTACTCTTGTCAGTTTTGAATATTCCCCTGTAATGAAAATTATGTCACAGAGAAAAAAAAACATACACAATTCCATTCCTCATTCTTCCTGTCTTTAGCTTTGAGTGAATTGCCTTAACAAAACTGAACACTGAAAACCATGGCAGGCTTGAAGACGCATGTCAACCACGCTTTAATCAGGTTTACAAATTTTTTTTTAAAATTCCACCAGACTTAGATTAAAATTAAAAGACTTACACCCACCAGGCTTAGTTCAAAATGGGGTCGTCCATAAAGTACGTTACGCTCCAGAGTGGGGAGGGGCTGTAAGAAAGTGTGACAGTTTTTGACAGGGGAAGGGGGTGTCCGGCCATGTGAGACGTCACGGTGTTTTATGTTAAATTTTAATTATTTGGTTAATAAAAAGATATATCTTTGTACGAAAGTGTGACGCACTTCAGGTTGGGGGGGGGTGGTCCGAAAGTTGTGACAGTTTGTGATAGGGGGGAGGGGGGATTAAAAATGTCAAAAATAGCGTGACGTACTTTATGGACGGCCCCAAAATGATGATCCAAGACTTATGTCTACCTGGCTGTAGACAGTAACTTTTGTTTTGCCCGTACGCACGGAATCTACACAAAAAAAAAGCTCAATTACATTTCTCTATCTGTCATCGGAATGTTCTTTACAGACGTTACTGTCCTTGTATGAAAACTGCTCTCATATTTTTTTCATGGTGTTTCTTTTTCTTTAGATATTTTGTTAACGACATGTCTCCTTTGTTTGGGTTCATCTGAAATAGAGGTCAAGGTCAGGGTGAAGGGTATACCAGCTTTGTTGATGTAAAGTCAACACATCCAATGAGATTAACTGATAAGCATTTGATGACGATGCCCTTGGTTGGATGCACCTATTCCAAATCAAACTGCGATATCCGGAAACCCAACGTCAGTTTCACGAATGTCACTAACGTTGTTTTGCCGCTTGATTTGTGGGATTACAATATATTAGGGCTGTTATCGATTAAATTAAATTTAATCGTTAACTTTTGAGAAATAACCGATTAATTAATCGATAATTTTGTTAAGCTAAAAATAAAGATGTATGACGTCATTAAACTGAAAATTTCAAGAGAAGTAATAAAAGGAGGCAATGGAATTTTTTCTTTTGCTCTATTTTTAAAACATATTTAGCAATAATAATGAGTTAAATAACGCGTTAAAGTTGAGGCACTTGGATGAAAATTTCAAATTAATTTTAAAATATAGATCTACAAGTAATACAGCTATATAGAAAATGTTTGAGGACTAACAAAAACATAAAAGATCATCTTTTTATCTCACGTGTTCAAAAGTTATGATTTTTTTCTAAGACCTCATAATAATCTTTTTCACTACGCTGTTTTCCTTCGCATTTNACCGATTAATTAATCGATAATTTTGTTAAGCTAAAAATAAAGATGTATGACGTCATTAAACTGAAAATTTCAAGAAAAGTAATAAAAAGAGGTAATAGCATATTTTTATTGAGTTATTTTTAAAACATATTTAGAAATAATAATGAGTTAAATAACGCGTTAAAGGTTAGGCACTTAGATGAAAATTTCAAATTAATTTTAAAATATACAAGTAATACAGCTACATAGAAATTGTTTGATGATTAACAAAAACATAAAGATCATCTTTTTATCCCAAGAGTTCAAAGTTATGATTTTTCTCTAAGACCTCATAATAATCTTTTTTCACTACGCTGTTTTCCTTTGCATTTTGTGCCCTTTTATGACATTTATAAAAATGTCCAAAACTTAAGTATTTTATTTTATTTAATTTTAAAATATAATATTGTTAGGAGATGTATTTAAATATAAGTAGTTCAATATAATGTCAATATTAAAGTTTACACTTTCAGAG
>MUZC01000724.1:57175-84986 GCA_002072015.1 Radix auricularia | reverse complement strand
TTTTTTTTTTTTTTTGGTCCTCTAGAGCGTAGTCGGTTCCAAACGGTTGTTTGACAGTTAATGCGGCCCTCGGGCAGAAAAGTTTGGAGACCCCTGAATATAAACAGATGTTTTCAAAATAGGGACGTAAATTTATTTACGTAGTATATTTATTGATCTATTCAAGAAACTTAGTTTATGCAAATTTATATAGAACCCTTTTTAAATTCCCTTCTACGTGGTTTCATTGAAGCAAAATGATTCATCGTTGATTCAAAGTCAACGTTCTCAGCTAGATTATGTGATTATGTTCATATGAAATTAATGCCAATCCAGACAGACGTTCGTTTGTAATTGTTGAGCGCAAATAATTTTTGATGATTTTCAATCATGCTAACAGGAAGATTCAAGTTAATTTTATAAGAGTACTAGCAGACCCGGTCGTCTATTGCAACGATCTCAGTAAAAATGACTATTTAAGAATCCAATGAGTGATATGTTTTAAACCAATTATACCTTTAATAATTAAATTGGGGAATAAAATCTTAAACGTTTACAAAAACAGGTATTTTGGGCCCCCAGCCCTGAAGGAGTTCCCATTCGGAGTTTAGTGCCCTATGGTCATGGTATTTCAGTATTGGCTATATCAAGTATTTATACACAAAGTATTTTTTTTTAAAAGCCATCAATATAGCATAAACTAATTTTTATATAGCTCATATAAGAAAAAAAAACGACATTAAGGGCCCCAGGGCCCATTCAGGGCAAGATATAAAGTTCAAAATATCTGTTGATTTAAGTAAGGATAATAATGGATACATTTATCATTATTTGTCAACACCTTGAATAATTGAATTGGGGAATAAAATCTTAAAGGTTTATAAAAAATGTATTATGGGCCCCTAGCCCCAAAAGAGCGGCCCTTAGGAGATGACTTTTTAATATTGGCTATCAAGAATATAATTACAAAATTTGGTTAAGATCCATCAATTTATCAAGTAGATAGCGCTTTAACTAATTTTTATATAGCCCATATTAGCAAAAATTGACATTATGGGCCCCCGGCGCCCCTTTAGTGTTAAATGGAGAAAAAAAGTAGCCAGTTACCATTTAGGGAGGGTACTCAACAGTCTCAAAAATTTTCATGACGATCGGATGAATGGTTTAGTCAGCTATAAAGGACAAGCACACACACTTACACGCAAGCGCACGCGCGCACACACACACACACACACACACACACACATACTTTGATTTATATATATATAGATTGAAAAATTAAGGAGACTGGATGCCATGTGTTTTTTCAGTTAAGAATGGCAGAACCTCTTTAAGTTGTAGCTCACTAGATCATTGGTTCTTAACCGGTGCTCCGCGGAGCACTGGTGCTCCGCAAGGTAGTTGCAAGTGCTCCGCGAAATTATGAAACTCAAAATTTAAAGCTCAGGTTTCACATTAAATCTTTTTATTTTTATGAATTAAATTTTGCTCAATGTTATTTTTTTACTTATTAAATTTATGTTTATTAAAAATTTGTTTGTCATGTTATAATTTTAAATTCTTATGTTATAATGTTTTATTTTCAATAAAAGTCGTACGTATGTGTATTTGTCTTTTGTTTTTTGTTACTTCTTGATTTTGGTGCTCCCCAAATTTTTGTCACTATCAAAAGTGCTCCCCGACTTTAAAAGGTTAAGGACCACTGCATTAGATAGTGATGGGCGTTTTGATGCATAAAAACTTTTGAAGGTAAAGACTAATATTCAACGATTGCTTCTTCAAGGTTAATGTCTTGATTGCTAATTTGGGATAAACTTTGAAAAGAATCTTTATTTTCTTCCGACATTTGTGATGTATCAATCAGTACAATAGAAATAAATAACTGTGCCTCGAAATTCATTAAATCGGTAATCTATTTGTGTTACAAGTGTATCTTTTCTGTTACAGACACTCCTTCTATACAGAAGATTATTGTGTCCTACGTTTATCTAAGTGTATGCAAGATAGTGAAGTACGTTTCAGACTTAAAGCTTGTAGTGGGATCATCAGCCCTTTCATCTTTGCTTAGTTCGCCTGGAATACTATATTTTTTGCAATTCGCTTTTCTTTAAATTTTGTTTTAACATCTAGTTTGGAACAATTTTCGTTAATGAATTATTTGACATCTACTTACAGAATTTCATAAGCTTTATCACTTCTCATTTCAACAAACTTATTTCTTCCAACCAGTGGCGTCGCTAGGGGGCGGGCCGCCCCGGGTGTCACCATTAGGGGGGTGACACCAAAGCCTAAAATTTTACTGTTCATTTTATGTCAGAAAAAAAGAAGACACATTTTCTTCATCTAGTAAGGAATACAATGAAATTACGTTAAAAGCGCAAAAATGTTATTTTAAAAAATCAGTTAACTTGCAATAATAAAACAGTCCCAAAACACAAACTAAATAAAATAAATTATGGGGGGGGGGGGGAAAAAAAANTAAAACAAATTATGGGGGGAAAAAAAGAAACAGCCGCACCAGAGAGATCTTCAAAAACTCTGGCGGTGTGTTCTGTTTTTAAAGATAACAAGCAAACTGAGCTTTGAAGTATTGACAACGTGGACGAATCCCACCCCCTCTTCTCTCCACCACAGAGGGGTGGGGGCTTAAAATGATTTTTCTATCATTTTTGTAAAGGGTTTTCTTTGTTGTTATTTTTAGATGAAAGGTATGAATTTAATGTTTTTGAGGGTAAAATTTAAAAAAACAACAACAAATATTTGTTAAATGCGTGCAAGCATAGATATTCATATTTATATAACATAGTTTGTCTGGTTCGTAGGTCCCATCCCAATCAATGTTCCTTTTAATTTTAAGTTTTGACTTACCGCGCAGAAAATTTCAATAGGTAAAAAATTAGAATTTCTGCGCCTTTGTCATGAAAGTTAGTTGCGACTTTATTTTGTTCACATCCTTTGTTAAATTCAATTAAAAAACAAGTATAAATGTGCAGAATCTATCTTCAATCTCTCACACACTGCAAACAGACTTTAGCAGCATCATTCAATTAATTTGTCTAACAATAATACAAGGAAAATATCAAACACTCCTTTTAAAATAATAAAAATATTTGACATTGGTTACTACTAGCCTTGGAGCAGAACAAAGATTTTGATATCACTCGCCGACAACTTACAAAAAAGACTTTGATGTCACGAACAAGCTGGTGTGATATTTTAATCAAAAAATGTGAGTTGTTTTTGGGGTGACAGTGTGTTGAAAGGAGGGCTTTGAAATGACAACTCAGTTTGGCCTGGACACCTGGAGAATGATTTTGTTAGACGTCATTAAAATCAGATGGCTTTCACGCCACTTTGCTTTACACACAATGTTGATCAAATTGTTGAGAAACATACAAGTACAGCCTGAATACTGTGAAGAGCTGGTCCGTTTGTATAATGAGCCATAGTCATAGTAAAAAATATTGTTCCGTAGTGTCATTCATGAAGTAGTTGGATAATTTGCCAAATTAAGCAGGCTGTTACAAAGGAAAAAATCTAACGACAACGACCATTGAGGCATACCAGTTTGTAAAAGGAAGGATCAATAACCTAAACCTAACAGGCCATGAGCACATATGTGAAAATTTTCATAGGTCTGTAGAGGTCGCTCAAATTTTTCAGGATGTAAGGGTGAAAACATGAGTCCCATTTTCAAATTCGTTGAATGTCTGTTTTGGCACGTGGACTATCGTTTTCTTGAAATCGACATGATGCTTTGGCGTATATTGTTGTAAGCGTTTGTCGACACGTCAAAATTTTAATTTCTGTCAAGAAGAAATTGGTACCCTTGTTTCTAAATAAAGATCATTCTTTAAAAGCTATAAAGACATTTTGCAGAAACTTAACGATCAGTATCGGAAATTAAATTTATGATTGACGCTAGCAGAAAAAAAATGTGGGTTGATACAGACTTTCGACAAGGAGATTCAGTTTGTCATGACTGAAGAATAGTTCAGCGACATTGTCATCCTGTTGAATATTTGGGCCACATTTCTTGCATCGAGCGCTGATTGCGAATGTGGATTTAGCCTAATGAATTCTATAAAAGTAAATTCTAGAAATAAATTAGAAGAGTAATATTTAGACTTGCTTATGAGAATTAAATCTTGTCAGAATGATGGACATCGGATCAACCTGACAAAGTCTATAAAATATGGATCTCTTTGAAAGACAGACGCCAGAGTTCCACAGAATAGATTAGCGGCATATAGGTATGTAGGCATTAGGTTGATTTATACATGATAAATACCGTTGAACAGATAACAGAAAAATACATTAATAATCTTTGTTTATTTTAATAATGTATATCGGTCCAATTGGTGCATGCATTTTTGTGAGATGTCAAAAATTTTGCACACAAAAAATTACACTGCTTAACTTTGTGCATGGCTTTTTTAAAGCACGACAACCGGCAAACCTTAGAGGGAACATTGATCCCCACTTAGACAAACTTTCTTTTCATTTGTAAAAAAACTAAAAATACCTACCTATAGGGGAGGGACAGGGATGATTTACAGTGTTACAAGGGGACAAAAATTTAAAATTATGTATATTCCCTTTATTAGCCACTGGAAGACTGGTGGAGTTCTAGGGATTTTGGGCCGTGCATAAATGATGTCACGTGTCTAGGGGGGAGGGTGTCCCGCATCTGTGTCGCTGTTTGACAAGCGGGAGGGGTGTGTTTAAAAATGTGACGTTATATCAAAAACGTGCAACTTAGAATGAAGTTCCACTTTGATTTTTTTACCATTTATTTAATGACGCTTTCAATGGTTTCACGCGTGTTATGATATTAGAGTGCAGACTTACACAAAATACATATTTAAATGACAAAAAATAACTTGCCACTTGATAATTTGTATTTAGAAGATACGGCTGGGGGTGGGGGATTCAAAGCTTTGTGGCGTCATATAGGAAAAAAGGGGCTGTGGGTCTAAGTTTTTGTGACAAAGTATGACGCAGGGGGGGGGGAAACGGCAACCCTGCGTGACGTCATTTTATGCATGCGCCCTTAAGTCGTGAAGGGGTGACACCATGAGCTTCCACCCCGGGGACACCAACCCTACCGACGCCCCTGCTTCCAACATCGATCAATCGTTTTGCAAATGCAAAGTCAATGCGCTTGCGCTACAGGTTGTTTGATAAGACGATGTTATTATCCTACAATTTTTGTACACATAGCATCAGAAAGAAAAAAAAAGAAGAAAATTTTGTTATTAATAAAGATAGTCCCATAGATTCTGCTCTGTTACTTTATATTTTGTTGATTCCCCTGAATTTATATCTTCTAAATTGACTTGAATAGCAGAGAATAATCCCACTGCATCAACTGCATACTTATGGCTTGCACTTATTGTACCGATTAGAAAGTCATTTCAGAGTATTTACTGTTGATGCATATTAAGATTTATGATGCTCTTTAAGAGTATGTAGACGTGGTAAACTAGAATTAAAGTGTCCGTAATTCATAAGGTATTTAATATTTATAGTAAATTATTTTTTTTTACGGGTTGTTAAATTACTGAGATCATTGCAGCGCAAGCCGGGTCTGCTAGTAAATATTTGTTTAAAAATATACAATCTTCAGCAAATAAGCTAATAGGTCTTCCGACATCAAATTTATCAAAGTTGGGAAGATTAGGGGGCCTTGGATAGTTTATTATAATTTTTTAAAACTCATATCACATGTCATAAATAATGAATTTGTGGAAGTCTGGAGATTTTTTCCCCAGACAGAACGTTGAGATCGTGCAACAGCACAAGGGATGTAATGCGCTGTTTCTTTTCCAATGACGTTAGCGGAAGTAATGTCAGTATCGGTTTCGTTAAAACATGGGGCTGTATTTAACAATACCTTTTTTGAAAATCGATACCACATAAAAATTAAGGCATACACATTAACATATCAGATCTTTATCAAATAAATATTTTTTAAAACTATAATTAATAGAATAATATATTGTTCTTTTAATATGTTTATTCATAAGTATTTTTCTATTTATTAAAAAAAATGTACGGTAATAGCTATGACTAAAGTATTTATTTGACCATGCACACACACATTTTGGAAAAAAAATATTAATAAGTAATTATTGGCAATTTTTAAAAAAAATTATAAATATAAATAATAAATTTTTGCATTAATATACAACCATTCTTATAACTTATTTTGATTTTTAAATATTATTTGACAAGACCTTCTACTGCTTTAAAAAAGGGCTTCATTTTGATGGTATTAAACCGTATTACGATGTTAAATTTAGCGTTTAAAGAAAATTATTTGCTTTGCGTAAATTTAAAAATAATTTGTATATTTTTAATCTAGCCATTGTAAAATAGAAATGCAATACACATAGTTAGGGCTATTAAAAAAAAAAAAATTAAATGTTCAGAATTTAGATACAGTTATACCGAGAATTTAAAAAAAAAAAAATATCGTCCTTTACTAAAAGAGTCGATTATACCCTTTTTTGCTGCATTATTAATAGAGTTTGTTTGAGTCGCACTTCTCTAAGAAAAGTAAATATCATTACTATTAGGTAAATAACTAATTACATTTTAAGTTCACTTATTAAATAGTATGGGTTCTGAATAAAATAAATAAGCAAATATTTACTGTTTGTATCAGTAGCAATTATTCATGAAAAATGTTATATTGTATGGACTCATGGTGTTGACGTGGCAAGTCCCACATTGACATAAATAATTGATATATTCTTAAAGTTAAGTTTAAGTAACTTAAGATTCTTAATCTTATTTAAATTTAATTAGTGTTATTGATATTAAATAATATATTCAATTCACTTTTCACTCATCCATCACTTATCACTGACAATAAGAGCAAACAGATTATTAGATTATTAAGGCAAGGCATAAGAAAGATAATGCAATATTTTTCCTAATTAGTAATTTTAATTCATTAAAGGCGAAAGCCTTTCAATAATTTCAATCTTTCAATTTCAATGTTACTAAAGTCTAACTCAAGTTCTAAAGTCTTAAGTCAGTTCAGTAGGCATTGCAGGCTAGTAGTTTTTTTTTAGTAAGTAGTGGAAAGCCGGAAAGGACTGTCTAATTTAACTAATTATGGTATGTTCATCCAAGCATAATCTGGTCATTCATGATTCATAGTAGGGTAAAAGTAAATCAACTTAGTAACTTAGGCTTAACTTAGGCCCTAGTGCCCCTAACCCCTAGGATCGTGTGGCTTAGCTACTTAGCAAAAATAAGGCATAAGGCAAATCATGATCATGTCTATTATGTAATGTATTATGTGACATGAGATGACAGCTGGTCTTGAGAATGTTTTGAGCTTAGCACAGTTCATTTTTTCAATGATGCATTACTTTTTTTTTTAAAGTTTGTGTGGTTTTCATGTTATGCAGCTAAAGGCTAAGACTAAAGGCTATGAAAATATTTTTAAAAATTCAAATACCAGCGGTCTGTGGTCATCCTTTTTTGTGAAATAACTTAAGGCAGAAAAAACATGAATTACATTTCATAAATCATCATACACTTGTTTCCCTCTGAACCTCACTAACTATATTCAGACGTGTCAAGACTCTTGAGCCTTCAGTAGCTTTATTAAGTGTACATATCTGAGGGCAGTATGCAGTATTTTTTTAAAAAGTTAATGAGACAATATGTCATATAGAAAAGGACTGTGATAAAGCTTTTAAAATTAAGTAAGAGATACACAAACAAATTTGTGATTAAAAACTATACATTAAAGTTTTATTAATAGACTAATACACAAGTGGAAGTTTCATTGCAAATTAGTACAAATAACTTAACACAAGTATCAAAATTGAATGCATATTATATAATACATTGTACTACATCATGGAAAAATAATATTAAGTAAAGATTTAAAAACACAGAAACAAAAAGGAGAAAGATGGGCAGATTTACTTAACAAAAATACAGAATATAAGAAGAGGAGAAAAAAAAATCAACTGAAATTTGAATTTCTAAACCTCCAGTGCTATCATCCTATGCCCTACATTGCGACCAATTATCCTTAAATGGGCACCCATCATTAGGGACCAACCGGGTAGACATTTTCTACCGGGTACCAGATCCAAATCGTTAGATGCACTATTTGCCGGATCCGGGTACAAATCCGAGTAGTATGGTTTTAAACAAAAATCAGAAGTTCTAATTAATTTGGGTTTTGAAAACGATTAGCTGTTGCTTTATTTCGCAAAATCATAACCGCCTTGTATTTAGCTTTCATGTTTTCTACAAATAAAACTTAACTTTAGGCATTTAATTTGATTTATTAAATTATTATTGATTGTATTTTTTATTGTTTACACTTTACCACTGTCTACACCCTTCATGAACTTCATGCAAAGTACAATATTATGATTATGGCCAGAAGAATGGGCTATTAATTTATTAAAATTTAAAACAATAAATTCATCATATATTACCATATATACTTGTTCTAAAGCGGTCCTTTTTTTTTTTGGGACAAAATCTAGGGGGAAAAGTTGGGGGGTCGGCTTATGAGCGGGTCATAGGTGATTTCTGCATGTATATTGAAAATCTGTGTTTTTATTGTAGATCATCAAGGTTCTTTTCTACATTATACTTGATTCGACTGCTGTACCAGAAACTATAATAATAATATATTATGAAACATCTGCACTTACCTTTTATAATCATTTTATATATTTTTTTGAATGTTTTAATAAATTGTTTTACAAATGTTGTTTTCAACAAAGAATTTTAATGTACCCACTTTTGCCACTGTTTACAAAAGATTTTTTTTAATACCGGTAACTCTTACCTAACAAAAAAACAAATAGAAAGGTAGACAGACAGTCATTATGACCAATTTATCTTGTAGTATTAAAAAATGTGTTCTATTTTTTTAAAGCTGTCCTATTATTTTTGGAGGGGTCGGCTTGCAAGCGGGTTTTACACTTTTAATACTTCTCTCTTTCAAAAGGGGGCAGGTTGGCTTATGAACGAACGGGCTATAGAACTAATATAAACAGTTTTGTAAATTTGGTTTCTCGTGTTAATGTCTTACTTATTTACTTGGTAACTGTTAGTGGCTGCTAATTTTTAGTTAATTTATTTACTTTAACTCTTAAAGCCCCAAAGCGGTAATTTGCACCTCGATAGAACTTTCTTTGGCAACGAAATCTCAGAAAAGTAAAAACTCTTCAATGCATTAAAGATGATGTATTGGACTTTTAGCATGGCGGCCGTTGCCCCCACTAGTGTTATCGCTCGATTAGCACAATTTTTTTGTTAGTTTTATCGTGTTTTTTTAAAGATGTGTTAAAAGTATTATTTTTATAATAAAGTATAAGAAAATTATAAAGATACTAGCACTAAACTACTGGTAAAATTAGTATTAAACTTAAGACAGTGTTTGGGATACCTAAAAAAAACATTCTTATTCTAAAAGATGAAGTCAGTATGACAATATTAAAATTGCATTTAAGCAATTTTTAAAATTGCTTAACCAGTTGATCGTAATATGGGAAACCCTTACGGGACTGAGGCAGAAGTTTATTTAAAACCAGTTGATCGCAATATGGGAAACCCTTAACGGGACTGAGGCAGAAGTTTATTTAAAACCTTTTGGGGCTTTTAGGGTTAATTTGAATTTATTTTATTCAAAATTTTAACAGTTTCAATGTGGCGGCGTGGCGCTAATTGCTAGAAGTAAACACGAAATTGTCATAGAAAATTAGTTTATTAACTTAATATCTTAATTTTAATTTATTGAACTCCAAAATTGTTTTTTTTAGATATTTGGCTGTTTGCGTGGGCAATAGTTTCGAAAAACCCAATATCCAGCGGGACAAATGTCCGGAGTGGTTTCCAATTGGCCTCTACACTTCATGTTTTCTGCCAGTAAACATGAGTTTCTAAGGACATAGATCATTTAAGGACTGATGTTTAGTATTAGCGTAGGAATTACACACTAACATAGTGATATCAGCTCGTTTTGCAACAAGAGGGATGAATTTTATAGCAGTAGTGTACCCAGGCCAAAGTCAATAGTCTTACTGCGTTCAGCACAGTGGTTTACACACACCATTGGTATTTTGCCATTGTGTTCATAAACACTTTGTAAAATTTGACCACCCCTACCTCAAGATGAAAAGATTCAGTCTTCTTATGCATATCCAACAGAAAAAGATGACCATTATTTTTATATTATACCTTTAAAATAGTTAAGTTGTCCCCTGATAAATTTGGTTTACAATTTACCTGCCTGTATAAAAAAAATTTGTATAAAAGGTTTAATTTATCTAATGTATAATTTTTTATTTTCAGCCATGGATCAGGTAATGCAATTTGTTGAGCCAGCCAAAACATTTGCCAAGGATTCCATAAGACTTGTAAAAAAATGTACCAAGCCAGATAGAAAAGGTGAATAAAGAAAATTTATTTTAGTTAAATTATATACAAACATTTATGACGAAATGCAAAACATTTTTACATCAAAAACAGGGGGGGGGGGGTTTAAACTCATCTCTCCCCCACTCCCCACACACATTATGTCACTCATTGCGGCAAAGAATCATGCTGTAGTGTTGCAGTTTTATTTGGATTGCCTTTTGAAATAGCATTAATATTAAATGACTTAGAAATGTTCATAAAAGATCCCAATAAGTGAATAAATTTATAGAAAAGTTATTGTATGGGGATAAAGTCTGCTATGTCTTGCATTCAAGTGCTCATATCGTTATTATTAATTTTTTGTAGATTCCATTACTTATAAAATGTCTTAGACAAAGACAAAGTATGTTACAGAAATTGAATAGTTTGGTAAAGTTTCCAAAAAACAAATAATGACCTAAGAAGCTGAAATTCGAGCTAGAATGGGTCGGCAATGGCAGCAATGTCGAAGTTAACCAAAATATGGAACAGCAAAAACATTATCCTTCCAACAAAGCTCAGGCGTAACAGAGCTCTCTTTAAAACTATTGTCCTCTATGGATGCGAGACCTGGACATTACTGGCTACCACTGAAAGCAAGCTGCAGACATTTGAAAACAAATTATGCATGAGGAAAATTTTCCTGATCTCTTGGAACACAATACCAATGAATATTTCTTAGACAAAATAAATTCTATTTCTGGTTGTCAAGAAACCATTATAACAAGTATTAAAGACATAAGCTGGCAGGGATGAGATTGAATGAATTATTGGCCGCCACCCAAGATAGGCAAATGTGGAGATTGGTGTCTGTTGTTAACTCCAATGACTACGGGACTGATGATGATGATTGTTTTGGAACACACAAAAGAGTTGTGTTGGTCTGTGGCTGGACACAGTTCAGGTTCTAATGATTTTGGTAATCTCCTAAGTTTCATGGATTGAATTTGGTGCAGCTAAAGCATCCCATATGTTACTAATTGGCAAAGTATAAAGATTGCATGGTGTGCATCCATTGAAATGGCAAGTGAGCTATTTTATCAGTATTGAGTGGCTGCCACTCTTGGGTTTCTGTTTTTAAACCCAAAACTTATGTAAAGGGAAGCCAAATAGATAAGTAAGTATTGTTTATTTGTAAAGTTCATGGTGATTGTTGAATTCAGATTTTCACCTTTTATGTGATGTCATTACAGAGTTTCAAAAGATTGCAATGGCCACAGCAATTGGATTTGCCATTATGGGATTTATTGGATTTTTTGTCAAGCTGATCCACATTCCAATCAACAACATTATTGTGTAAGTTTTCTTAAAGTTGAACTTTTATTTGTTTAAATATTTCTTTTAAATTGTAAGCTTGCCACACTTTGCGTCTCCTTGGCTTGAGAGTGTTAACAGTGATACCACTATTGCTGAATTTCATTATAATTTATACAGCTGCTTGTCAATGCTGCTTTTTGAGAATTTGATTCTTAAGATATTAAAAAAGATTTTTGCAAACAGTTGGTTATAGCTTATGCTTATCAAACAGCTTTGTACTTGAACTACTTGTCTCTAAGAGTTATAATGGTATAGAGAATAATTAATAATATGTGAAGTCTGATCTTTAGTGAGCATATTTGACATCTATTCTTTACTATATCAATATAAAAATAAAGGATGATTGAGAATAATGAAATTCTAATAAAGGGCATTGCTAGAATTTTAATAATTTTATGTATGTAAAATGTAACAAAATATCTTTTTCTTATTTTGCAGGGGATCTTAAGTGTATTTCAGTGTCCTCTGGATGATGTGCTGCATGAATTGATAGAATGAATGGTTTGGAGAGCATCTTCATTATGTATCTATATGAATGCATTATTTAATTTTTATGATCAATAAACAATAGGAAATGAAAAAGTATGGCTAAAAATTTTGAAATGTTTTTAATACCATAGGATATTTATTATTAGTAATGCACTATATCAGCTCTTGATAAAAAGTGTGTTGAGACTGAGATCTTAAACTTTAAATAATTCTTTAAATAATTTAATGACATTTGTTATGACAATGAAATTTCATTAAAAATTTTAATTTTTTAAAATTTTGACATGTTAACACTAACACCACCAGTTATTTATTAATTAGCATTATTAGTAATGCACTGCACTATACCAACTAAAAAGTGTGTTGAGTCATTCAAGTTTATAAAAATATTTGTCATGAAAATGAAATTTCATTAAAAACCTTATTATAATTATATAATACACGTTCATTATAAATCATTTGAATTTGAGAGAATGACAGTTGTGAGTAATGTGAGGCTGATTTTAAGTTTCTGCGTTTTAATTTTTACATCATTGCAACCCCTATGAACTATGTGAAAGTATTTTAGTTTTAGGACTGTATGTCTATAAATACAAACAAACTTTGACTGTAAGAAAAGCATGTGGACAGTTGTATAATCACATGAGCTGAACACCAGGCCAAGCTTGTGAGTGCCTGATACTGACACATACAGATCCTAGTTTTGTGTTTTCTCCCCCATCCCAATAATCAAATCTGCATCAACATGGCTCCTAAAAATAGTAAAATATTAAGTAGGTATTCCTTTGTACTTATCTTAAGTAATTAAATTTAGCACTTAAATTTTAAAATGTTCATTCAATCTTGGAATTTTTGCCCCCCACTTTAAAAAAAATTGATTTTTGTTAGGATCTCAGCAATTAAAAATATTAAATGTCTTTTTATTTACTGCAAACTGCAAGAATGGTCCTGACCATCACTAGTTTTTTTTAAAAAATATTTGCCTAAATGAACTAAATGTGAAGTCTTATTAATTTCTTTTTAAATCTATTGAAGCAGTATGTAAAAAATGAAAAGTGATATTTTTATTTTAACTAGTGTGTTCTGATGCAGTACCAGGTAAAATTTTTTATAACTTTTAGTTATTTTATATTGAAATGGACTGGGGAAAAAAATTAAGGTTATGCGTAATGTGAGAAACATATAAAGTTGTGACAGTTTGTATCTCACTATTCTCACCCAAAATAATGGAATCTTGAAAATGACAAACCACCAATATTCATCATTTTTTTTAAAAAAACAGTTTAATACAAATAGTAAATAAGTATCACACAATCTAAAAAAAATTTTCAAATGTTCATGAAGAATGAGATTTCAACACTTAGGATGTAGGTAACTTCACAGTGCACAATTGAAAATGTGAAGACTGGTTAGACTAATAACAGATTAATACTCTCGCATTCACATACAAGAAGCCACATACAATCATAATTTAATCAAGTGCATATTTTTACATAAACTGATCACTTGGAGCCCGAATATCATCTATTTTAAGGATCATGCGCACAAGCTGAGCAGCAAGCAGGATCTGTTGTTTCTTGGCAGTCAGTGTTTCAATTACGTGTTGCTCTTTCATGTCTGAAAAACCATTAATATAAAATTATAAGTTTTCTGTTGGCATACCTACTAAACCAGGGGACTCCAAACTTTCTTGCAGGAGGGTGGCATTAACTGAACAGCAGTTTGGGGGCCGACTACTAACCCCTAACTACTTAGTTTTCGGATAAACTACATGTAAAATAGTATCTTTTTTAAAAAAAGATTTAAAGGTCTCTAGGGGCCACATGAGAGGGCCTCACAAGCCGTAGTTTGGATACCCCTGTACTAAACCATTAAGCTAAAATTATTCATTTATTGGATATTATTTCATTAATGGAATTTATGTCACAAGATAAAATACAGGGCAGGCAATACCAATGTCAACCAATAAAAATTATTTATATGGAAATATTATTTATTAAGTATTGAATGAATGAAAATAGAATTAAATCAAAAATCATAACTAAGGGCATCAAATGTATTTTAAAAATGTAATAAACTTACCATTGGTGCCCTTGTTCAAGCAGTCAATACCTAAAAATGGATTGTTTTCTTTAACCTGTCTAGACTTGACTTCAGCTAGAGTTTGGAATGGAGACAGACCACTGTTTTCTGCCAATGCCAATGGTATGCTTTCCAAAGCCTCGGCAAAGGCCCTAACTGCATACTGCTCCAAAGTTGAGATCTGGAAATTAAGTTCTTAAAAATAAGGCATAATTTATCACATGGTCAATGAAACAGAAAGACAGATAAAGAACTATACATGAATAGTTTATATGGGAAACTTATTTTAGTATAAATAAACTAAGTGCAAAGAATACAGACTATGAAAAGCCAACCTTGTCAGCAGCCTCTTGAATGGCCAGTGAAGCAGCAATTTCAGGAGCACCTCCACCATACACGATTCTATTGTCACGAACAATGTTACGAATAACACATAGGGCATCATGGATACTACGTTTGGCTTCTTCAACAATCTGCAAATAGGTTTAAAGCTAATTAGTTTTTTTTAATACAAATTTTAATATCTTCAATTGTTGAAAGTTAACTTTGAAAAAATGTAGGGATGATCTTCAGAGCTTAAAAGAATATGTCTTAAAGCTGAGGTTGTCATCTACTTTAATATTGCATGTTTTCTGATCCAATGACCCATGTAGGAGACCAAAGGAAATTCCTCATGCCAAAATTACTATTTCTAAGGAGCATTAACAAATTATCCAGAAGTAAATGTTTTTCTTTATTCAATGCAGACCTGCCAAGACAAAAAAATCTGTACAGGGGTCCACGCATGGAGTAGCAAAACCCCAGGGTGCAGGTTTAAGAACTACATACTAAATAAATGTAAAGTAAATCCATTATCTTTAAATTTAAAGTGTCTCCAGAACACCACAGAATATAAGAGAAACATTTCTGGAATGTTTACATTATATACAGATATCAATACATCAGAATGTCCATGTTTTAAAAAAAATATTTTTTATACATATGAACAGAGGCAGAGGCTGCATGGAATGATAGTTTGGTATTCCAGCATTTCCCTAGTCACCTTTATGAACAGTTTCTTCAATTGAAGTTAGCTTAGCAAATGATTTTATTTAAATATTAAAATCAGTTTTTAGTTGGACACTTTTACTAGAGTATCAGCCATCTAATTTAATGATTGCCCTTGTTTCATTGTAATTTTTCTTGAAACATTATCTTTACCCTGACAATAAAAGATAGGTATTGGAAAAATATATATTTCTTCAAAAAAGTATGGTAAATAAAGCTTTCCACATCAAAACTGAATTTCCTATTCCTTCAACTTTTTTTTTGGAAACTTGCTACTTTAACTGTAGCAGCTAAATTAACAACAGTTTTAATTAATGCTTTAAACTATTTTTAATTGTTATTAATTGAACCAATAGATAATTGGGTCTGGCAAATGTTTCGCCACAGGGCAATGGCCGAATAAATGAGTGTTTTTCCAAACACAGATGCCGGTACCTTTTCGAAAAAGACTTTCAATGACATCTTTTCTTTAATATTTGTTTAGTTAAACTATGACTAGTCTTAGTAATAGTACTATCACTCTCAAGCTCAATCACTGTAAACCCATTTTCAGTAGATTTCTCTAAAAATGTATTCATTTTTTTAACCTAAAAAAGTCACAGAACAGCTCAATTATTTATGTATTAGGCTGGTAAAAGGAATAATGTATGATAAGATGGCAGACGAAGAAAAATTTAAGTTATAGTGGTTCGTTTGGATAACAGAAGTTCAGGAGAAGACCTAGGAAGTGGCATTATCAAATACATCACCGTCATTATTTTTATTGCCACATTTGAAGTTTTATACCGCGAAAAATTCTTATGGTCAAAAATCAGAATTTTAAGGGTCTAGTTGGAATTACGGAATGGGGGGGGGGATGAGGGGGACCTGTAATCTGGAAAAATCTAAATGGTTGCCAGGCCTGTCATAGGCTGCTTTGCACTTTAAAAGAAAAGAATGTTACTTTTGAAAACTATCTACTTTTCACAGTGAAGTGAACACTTTTAAAAATCAAGAGCATGGAAGAGAAATTTGATAATGGAATTCCTTTCTACATATATTAATAAATGATCTAAAACAAGTAAAAATTGTTACACTTGAACAAGTGACTAATATAAAACCCTAGAAAGATATCCCATAACATACCATTTTATTACCACCACGAATAAAAATTGTGACAGCACGTGAGTTGTGGCATTCCTCAATAACCAACATACGATCTTTAGTGGTACCAAATGTAAGCTCTCTCACAATCCCAGCCTTACCAAGCTTTTCAGCAGTGAGTTCCTCAAATCTAGGAACTATTCTCCCTCCTGTAGCTATGGCTATTAACTGCAAAAAGATATAAATGACTACATAATCAATTATGTCAATAATGTTCATTTCTATCAATGCCATTTAATCTTGAGACAATGCAAGCTCATATAATGTCTGTTGCAATAAGAACACAATTTTTATATACTATCTATCTTGTTCAAAAATGATTAAAAATCATAAGCATTAGTAAAACAGCAATACTTTTTTAGCACAATATATGAGATCCCATGAAAATCTGTAGCAAAAACTGGTATTAACTTGAATTTTATACACCCAATTTCAATATACTCTGCAATGTATCAGCCAAAGGCCAAGATTTATTCCTTTTGAATTTATCAGTCTGTTATATAAGAAAATCCAATAAGGAGATTAAAATCAAAACTTACAATTAGTATTCAAACCATTATTCAATAAGAAATCAGCAATCTTAAAACTTTAATGTGATGACGATTAAACGATACATTAACTAACCAAAACAAAATTGCACAGAAACTAAAACAAAGATTATTGATACTCAAAAGCAACGCATACCTCAATCTCTGGTCCTCCCACCCATCTGACAGCAGGGAGTCCCCTTTGAAGAAGCAGATGATTTGCTTCATCATCAAAGCCCCACTGGCAAATGACTAAATTTGCACCAGTGTCTTTCACCTTCAAAAACACAAAAACTAAAATTTAATATTCACAGATGCGTAGACAAAGAATTCAGTAGTACTAAGGTGATAAGGCACTTAGAAAACAGTACTTTATAAAAAAAATATATATATTAATTTACATTTTGATATAATTTAACTTTATTCATGTCACCTTTGGGAAAGCAGGCTGCCTTAGACTACTTAGAGCAAATATTTTTTCTGCCACAATTATAAAATGTAAAACACTATCTCTGTACCTGTTGGACCATGGAGTCAAACTTCTCTTTTTCATATTCTCTGAGTTTGTGATAGTCTTCAACACTTGTGACATCTAGCTTGTGTTTGGTCTTGGGCTTTGGTGGTTCAAATGGGCATGTAAGAATTGCAATGCGAGCATCTTTCACTACCTAGAAAGGAAATGTGTTATTTTCTTTAGATTTGATTGTCTGATAGCCAAAATTAGATAACTGTATCACATTCAACAAGTTTACATTGTTAGCGGTTAACTCAGATGTTGCAAAGTTACATAAATGTATCAGCTGAAAAGATATCTAGTTTGTAGAATTTAGTTAACATGACAAATCACAATAGCACATCGGTTGATAAACTACCTTGGGCATCTGTGGGTGGCTCATGTCTTTATCAACAACAACTCCCTTGACCAGCATGGTGTCTTCTAGTTTGCCTCCAACTTTGCCTTCTACTTTGATCAGCTCAAAGTCAACATCTTTACGCTCTAAGTCAGCTACTGACAGAATAGCATCAACAGCTATTTCTGCCATTTGACGATGGCATCTATTGACTCTATATAAAAATAAACATTTTTAAATTTCAATATCACAATAATGCCAGTTTAAATGGGGATATTTAGAAATGTAAATACATCTACCTTGTATGGATAATCTTCAGAGTTTATGAGAATAGGTCTCAGGAACTGAGGTTGTTATCTACTAAATTTAATGTAGCATGTTTTCTGATCTGACAAACCAAATTGGCCTTCAGAAATTCCTCATGCAATTTACATATAATATCAAATTTCTGGGCACTTGTAAAAATTCAACTTAACTAATCAGTTTATTAAAAACTAATATTTTGCTATGCATGGAGAGAAATTTTACAAATATTAACTCATTTTCTCCAGAATTATTTTCCACATTTTACAGAAATATCTATTTTGGAAATTTGTCGCGGGATACCATGCCACCTTAAAAGGGAAACAGCCGCCACTGCCGGAAGTCGAAAAGATTGTTTTTCACACACTGTTTTTATTTTCTGTAATTTAGTTTCTAAAGAGAATTCTATCAAGTTGCGCATTGGTAAAAAAGGGTAAATCGTGGATTATCTCGCTGTGGCACATTAAGAGTTAATAATTCAGCGCTCCCATCGTCAATACGACAAAAACGTCATTTTGAAATCAACGGTGGGAGCATTGTTCCGGAGAAAATGAGTTTAAAATTGCATCTTTTATGGACTTAAAATAATTTTTCTCTGGAGTTTAATAATTTTCCTACTTAAAAATCCAGGACTGAAGAAACCCTTAAGCGCATAGTCTGCATGCATAACACTCTAGCATATTGCCTTTATGACATTTATAATGAGGTTCAACTATATGAATCTTGTTTTGATAATCTTCAGAGTCTATGAGAAAAAGTTTCAGAAACTGAGGTTGTTATCTAATATATTTAATGTTGCATGGTGTCTGATCTGAGAGGCCACCCTAGCCTTCTGAAATTCCTCATGCCATAAGTATACACAGCACAATTTTTTAATATCTTGTTTCACTTTCGATCCATGTGCAACATAGTTTTACAGTCTAGTATATATTTACAAAAAAAAATCGCAATGCATGTTATAGTATTATTGAACCTAATTCATTACTTGATGCACTAACTCTTAAGAGGCTTTCAATAATCTACTGCCTAATTCCTGTAAGGATTTCCCGAATTGTGATCAACCGGTTCTGAAATTTAAAAAATTTGCGTAAAATCCATTTATAATATTATTGTCATACTGACTTCATTTTTAAGGCTAAGAATGGTTATTTTACGCATCCAAAAGACCGTACTGAGTTTAAAACAATATTTACCTGTAGTTTAGTACTATTATTTTAGTAATTAAGTATAGCAAAAACGTATCTTTGAAAAAAAAAATGTTAAAACTACCAAAAAACATCGCAAATCGAGCAATAACACTAGCTCGGGCAACGGCCGCCATTGCCCGAAGTCAAATACATCATTTTTCAAGCATTGAAGAGTTTTTACTTTCCGAGATCTCATTTCTAACGAGTGGTATCCAGGGACGCATTACGGCGCTTTACGGATCACGGGAAGAGACGCATTTCAACGCTTTGCGACTTTAAGAGTTAATATACATCATGATATAGTTTTGATAAATAGTAAAGCTGAAATTTTCAGTTTAAAATCATCAAGTGGAATCGATTTTGTAGCCTAAAATTTTACTGCGTGGCCTTACAAAATTGTGACGTATTGAATGGGTTAAGCATTCAAAAAAATGTTTTGAGTTAAATACTACATTTACCTGTAGTTTAGTACTATAATTTATATAATTAAGTATAGGAAAATCGCAACTTCAAAAAAAAAAAAAAAAGTATATACTACAAAAAAACTTTGCGAATCGAGCCATAACACTAGCGCGGGCAATGGCCGCCATTGCGGAAGTCAAATACATCATTTTTCAAGCATTGAAGTGTTTTTACTTTCAGTGATCTCATTTCTAACAAGAGTGCTATCTAGGGACGCTTTGGGAATAGCAACAGGGACGCATTACAACGTTTTGCGAAATTTAAGAGTTAATAATTTTATTCTTTTGAGATAAACCAATTACTTGAGAAAAGAAAAGCATTTGTCTTACGGAATAAAATGCTTAACGAAGTTACTTTCTATTTGGCAGGAAAATGTAGATACAGAACTGAACGATACAAATTCATGGGGTCTTTGTACCCTACCATATTTGAATGGATAAAGGCTACAAGCTTAGCAAGTGTATTAAAATCTACATCTTGACAAGTTATAAGGAAATAAAAAAAATGTCTGGGGTTTCCTCCCTTCTTCGCACTTTGAAATCACATAGCACAAATGATTTGCTTCCCTCTCCATAAAAACGATAAAATGAAATTTAAAAAAACTAAAAGAAAAGCTATTAATATTGCCCCACTTGTAAAAATAACATGAACCTCTAAAGAGGTTAAATTATATTAGTTCCTCAATATTTTTAAAGGAATTTTTTTTAATACAAAGGTATTGATTAAATTTACAGTAAATCAAATGTTATAAAAGTTGATGTACAAAGCATTCTACACACAGCTTGAAAGAATCCAAGCCATGCTCTAGTGCTTTCATTTTTACTGTAGCAAGCCCTCAGGAAGACAAAACTATTTAAAATTTTGTCTGCTGTTTCCTTGCATCCAGATTTTTAATGTGTACAGAACTTGTAATTACATATATAAATTGTCAAAATGCAAATAAAATTATAATTACATTTTAGAGCCAAGAGTTGTCATAGCTAGTTGAATCAATGGCTCTTTGTCAGTAAGATCAATTTTAAATGTCTCACTAATTTGGTCAAGCTTGTCTGTTGCTAACTTTGCAGCCATTTCAAAACCATCAGAAATTCGAATGGGATGGATTCCTTTGTCCAACAACTTGTCAGCCTGTTCCAGCAAAGATCCTGCCAAAACTGAAAAATTATATGTACATATTTTTATGGAAAAGTATTATTCTCATGAAAATGTTTTTAAAAAATTAATTGAAAGGGTTTTTTTTAATATCCCCCATTTACTTCATGTAATTAGCCATGTCAATAAATGAAATACAAAGACCCCAAAATAATAATAAAAAGGGAAAATATTTTCTGAAAATGTCATGTACAATCACATTGTGGAAATGAGAATTACAATAAAATAATAAATTACCAACAACACCAGTTGTACCATCCCCTATTTCATCGTCTTGGGACTTTGATAGCTGGACCATTAATTTGGCAATCTGATGATCAACATCCATCAAGTCTAAAATGGTTGCGCCATCATTTGTTACAGTTACATCTCCATCAGGTCCAACCATCATCTTATCCAACCCTTTAGGACCCAAAGATGTCTTGATGATATTGGCCACAGACTTAGCAGCAAGAATGTGAGACTGATTGTATAAAAGAAAGAAAAAATAATTATGACCTAATTATGACCACAGCTTGAATAATTACCATGCAACTTTGATTCATAAATAAGTTATTTTATATATTGCAGTAAGGTTAAGACCCCTCCTTTTTTGAGGACCGGTTAACCATTAAAAAAATGATGTGTTAACCGTTGGTCCCCATTTGTAGTATATTTTCTGAACCAACAGGAGAATGCATTGAATTTTCACCCTGCATGGTCTGATTTGACACGCAAGCACTGCGCTACCGTCAAAACAACTTTAATTTTTTATATTTTTTAAAAATCCTTCCAAGAAAGAAGTAAACCGTAATGTTGAATATTTAATTATATATATTAAAAATATTAAAACAGCATGTTATTAAATGTTATCAAATGTCATGTCAGTTTGTGAGGACTGGTTAACCATAAATGCGGCTGAAGTGAAGAATCTCGACCGTGACGTCACAACGCTACCGGTTGCTTGGAACGAGAATTCCTTCAGTTTGAATCATGTTTGTTTTCTTATTTATTACCTCCCCTTGCGGGGGAAACTAATAAATTTGATTAAAAATGAATGAAAAATAACAGGGGAGGGCCCTCTCTCCCCTCATATATTCTAAGAAGAATTTTTTTTTTTAAAATTGGTAAATTACCGGTGTATGGATCAGGCTGAAATAAGGTTTTTCCGGCCGCCATCTTTGGTTGCTATGCAAGTCACAAAGATGGCGGACGGATCGAAAGTCCCAACTGAGGGGAAAAGGCTGAAAATGAAGTGGGCCGTGCAATGGAAAAAAAAATCACGAAAAATACACATTATAAATAATTCTCGAGTTATATCCTTCCGAAATATCACTAGTAAAACACTTAAATCAGCTTCTTCTATTTAGCAAATTACTAATAAATTTCCAATGCGATGTTTGCGCTAAGGTGGCAAATCGAAAAAAGAGCAAGCCTTCAAATTCGCGCGCTTATTGATTATTGCATCACTCACTATGTCCGCAGTTTCGTATTCGATTATTCGTATGTAATAATTATAAGGCAAGGGGAGGCGTTCCCCCTCCCCCGTTTCTTTTTTTAGTTTGGGGACCCTCCCCAAACCCCACCCCGTTTTGATTTTATTATTTATTTCAAATTTTAAGGGGAGGCGTTCCCCCTCCCCCCAGTGAGGGAGACAACCGAGGAAATACAACAATAAAGGGAGGTAACTACAACATAGCAACTGTACAGTCCTGGACGACCAACTTTCCGGCCGCCATCTTGGATCCGTACAACGATAATTAGCAAAAAATTAATTAAAAAAACAGGGGAGGGGATGAGGGGAGGGTCCTACCTCCCCTCATATATTCTAAAAACGGAGTGATTATTCACACAGCTGTGGGAATAACGTCTGCGTTATATACACAATGACGCATGCGCACTGGTGTCCATTTGAACGATAAAAAGTTATGACCTTAAAAAACGCTAATTATTCATGAGCGTTGGTAGAGGAATGGTCAGAATCAGTGTGTCTTATTTTTGAGGTGGAGGTGGATCGAATCCATGAGGTGGCGCAAAGTTTTTCTTTTTTTCTTTTAAAAAAAAATAAAAAAATTATTATATTTGTAAACCACAATGAGTTTTTATTACTTATGCTTTGATGATATTTATTAATTTCCCCCAGGCCTATCTATTTTTATACCCCCCACATCTATAGTCTATAGCTGTCAAATAAGGAAGCAATGCTACATAAATTATAAATGACTAGCAGTAATAGTAATACATGATAAATTATCTATACTAATAAAAGGGAAAGCCCTCACTGACTGACTCACTCATTCATCACTAATTCTCCAACTTCCCGTGTAGGTAGAAGCATGAAACTTTGGGAAGTTGTTGGTTACCCTCTCACGACGAAAATTGGCGAAAAAGAATTTTAAAAATCTTGCTCATGTGGGGCCGGGGGCCCAAAAACATTTTTTTCCTTATTTGAGCTCTATAAAAATTGAAAATCATCAATTTTCCTATTTCCCGTGTAGGTAGAAGCATGAAACTTTGGGAAGTTGTTGGGTACCCTCTCATTTGCAACTCATGGGGGCCGAGGGCCCCAAAAATGTTTTTTCCTTATATGAGCAATATAAAAATTGAAAATCACTAATTCTTCTATTTCCAGTGTAGGTAGAAGCATGAAACTTTGGAAATTCATTGAGTACATGCTTCCGACGATAATTGGCAAAAGAGAATGTTAAAATCCTCACTTATGGGGGATGGGGCCCCAAAAACAATTTTTTCATTATATGGGCTATATAAAAATCAACAATTCTCCTATTTCCCGAGTAGGTAGACTCATGCAACGTTGAAGAGTTGATAAATACACTTTCACGATGCTAGCAGGTGAAATAATATTTACAATATCTCTTACTGGGGCGCTGGGGGCCCAAATTTAAAAACTAAAAATCACCAATTCTCCCATACAGTAGGTAGAAGCATGAAACTTTAGAAAGCTGTTGAGTGCAATCTGCCGATGATAATTTGCGAAAGAGGATGCTTAATTCCCAACCAATGGGATACGGGGGCCAAAAATTATGGGGCGCCCAAAAGGTTTTTTCCCCCTTATATGAGCTATTTACAAATTCAAATAATTAATTCTCCTATTTCCCATATAGGTAGAAGCATGAAACTTTGATAATTTTTTTATTACTTGCTTCTGATGATAATTGGCAAAAGAGAAAGTTAAAATGGACAACTTAATCTTAATAACTACATACGTGCAAACTGTAATAAATTGGAATATTTTTTGTCTAAACTCTAAAGGTTTACAACACCAAGACAAGTAAAATTAATTTTTAATTAAAAATATAACTATGAAGATCGACATTATTAATATATTGATTTATGATGTTCATATTTAGGCTGTAGGCTATATAACAAGCCTATTTACGATTCAATATCAATAGCTATTAGCCAAACGACCTATAGATTAGTATGCTTTTAATTCAAAGTAAGTATTACTATCACATTATTTTGGCTGTGTGAATAACGCTTAAGATTATTCACACAGCTGTGGGAATAACGCTTACGTTATCCACACAGCTGTGTGAATAACGCTTGCCTTCTAAAAATATAAAAATGCAGAACTATATTATACTATGCCTTTTTAAAAAGTCACGTGCCATGACAACAAGATGGCCGCCGATAATGACGTAAAGGTCAAGATTCTACATGTTTACCAAAAATGCTTCTCGTTCTCTAACCAAACGCCACTAACGATGATGTGTAATTTTATATTATTTATTTACAGTAGGTACTTTGGTATGACAAGGGAGACTACTACTTTCTTTGTATCGGGAATTAATTTCGCACAGAGGATCAGAGTTTTTAATTTTCCGATGAGGGTGTAAAACCATTAGTAAATAAATACTTTCCACACATATTTCAGTTCCTTTTCCGGTCTACAGCCTATGAATACATGTTGGCCTACATTCTAATGGTTCTAAATCGTATTTTCAATCGATAGGTAATTTTGAATATCAAAGCTTATATAGGCATCTTCCCCCAAAAAACTTTTGCAGAAATTCAAATTCTTGTTCTTTCATATTAATTCTTGTCCTACTTTATCAATCGATTTACATGTGTGCCAATTTTCAATGAGCTAGGACGTGAAGAACATTTTTTTTATAATTTTAGAAATTTTACCATGCACTGACCCATTCATGATTATGAAGTGACACGCCCCCTTTTAATGGCGGAAGTCTCCCACGCTTATAAAATATTCATTTTTTTTTATATTTACTTTTAACATTAAAATATTTGATAATTGAACTTTATAGATGATCTAATATGGAATTAGTTCAATAATTTACTAAATATAGACGGCTTAACCCTGCAGAGTTGGTATTATGAAATTTCATAATAATGTACCGTGTGCAGACTAGTCCATGGCAACCATTACTCATTACTATTCACTGAGCCTCATTTTGACTCCGACTACTACAATGTCTTAATAGTTTCATTCATTAGTTGTGGCTGTGTGCAAAAATCTTAAAACCATTCGTCAGGGTTAAATTAATTATTCATGAGCCAAAGTTGAAGGTTCAAAAGGAGACTGATATTTATATGTAGGTCATGATGATAGTGGGTGAATTTGGGCTTATAAACACAACTGAAACTTCTTTTAAAGATAAATTTCACTGTTATACAAAGTAAAATGATTTATTAATATATAATATTTTAAAAACAAAATAAAGAACTAATTATTTTATTTCTAGCATTGATCCTAAAAATAAAATCATTATTAAAACAAAGACTTAAATGCGTGACGCGAACAGCGGAATTTTGAGGTCACAAAATGTGGGGGGAAAATGCATTGGGCTTGGGGCAATTTGAACCACACTTTAAAAATTCATAACTTTAAAACTACTAATCCTAAAATTATAATTTTGGTGTTAAAATTCACTTAAAAATCAGCTCTATTGAACTATGCTATTGGTTTTTTATTATTTTAAAGTTAATTTTTTTTTACTAAAGTGCCTAATTTACAGTAATATTAAGAAAACGCTTTGATGTCATGGTTACTCCTGTATTGATGTATTGGCTCTGGTATTCTGCTGTAACGCAACAAAAAATCAACTCTACGTAAGTAGAAGCAAATAATAGTAGTACTCAGTAAGACTAATTTAATTTAAGTTACTGTTAACCAGTCCAGCTTAAACAGGACCAATCAACCGTTAATCTTATTATGCAGCAAAATCTAATGCTTAATTACACCTTTGCACAGTCAAGTTAGTAAGTTAGTTTAGTTAGAGTCAAGTAGTGTATGAATGAGTGTATGACTAGGCCTGTCAACGGGTACCCGTTGCCATCAGATTACCCGGGTAGTAAAATTCCGCCCGGGTACCCGTCAAAATGTAACTTTAGTGTCTATATTAACGGAGGCCAAACTTTGGCTCCCATTCGGCTTTTTTTAAAATAAATTTTTAAAAAATTTTTCAATAACTTTTCAAATGAAAATGTTTGTTTGAAATAAATGCAGTAAATTATATCTAAGGAGAAATCTCTGTCAACGGGAAATGTACTTTGATACATCTTTTTCTCTCAACGTGAAACAGAAATCGCCAACACAAAAAGGTTTTGGCGCTTTAAAAGAATCATATAGTCTAGATAAGGAAAATAAAAGTCCTCAGCCAAAAATAATGATGTTAGAGATAAAAGCGGCGTTTGTTAGAAAAAAAAAATCCCTTCTGTGACAGTAACTTCGCTTTGAAATACGCCGATTGATACTAGTATACTAGCTTATGTTGTTTATCTACCCCCCTCTCCTCCCTTCAATAACCCACACCCCTTGCATTCGCTTGTGCTTCTTGTGTGAATAATTACGTGTTGACCTAGAAAAACTGATGTACAAGGTCAGTATTTAAAGTTAATAAATTAATCAGTTACTAACAATTTCAAATGGGTAAGTCGTCGGCCGTGGGGCGGGACTGCATAGAGATGAATGAAGCCGTGTTTGGTATTGTTAATAAAAACATCCCTGCTTTAAACATTAAAGTTACTTTGAAATACGCCGACATAGGATTTCCGATTGTAGACGTTGTTCATCTCCCCCCCCCCATTCGATTGTGTTTTGCGTGTTCATTCCCACGAGTGCCTCATTTCAAAAAAAAAATAATACACCAAAATTTGTAATTTTTTAAAGGCAAGCGTTATTCACACAGCTGTGTGGATAACGTAAGAGTTATTCCCACAGCTGTGTGAATAATCTTAAGCGTTATTCCCACAGCTGTGTGAATATTGCCAGCGTTATTCACACAGCCAAAGAATTTGATAGTTATACTGACTTTAAATTAAAAGCATACTAATCTATAGGTCGTAAATAGGCTTGTTATACAGCCTAGGTCCTAAATATGAACATCATAAATCATTATATTAATAATGTCGATCTTAATAGTTATATTTTAAATTAAAAATGAATTTTACTTGTCTTAGAGTTGTTAACCATTAGTATTAAAGTTTAGACAAAAAATATTCCAATTTATTACAGTTTACACGTATGTAGTTATTAAGTTTAAGTTGTCGTCCATAAAAGACATCACGCAATTTTGTTGATTTTTCAAGTCTCAACCAGTCGTCAAAATTTTTTGCATCCCCCATCCCCAATTAAAGCACTTTTTTTTCTATTTGAAACTGAGCATATTTCAAGTACATTTTTTGACGTGTAAATATGTGTTTAGTGTAAGTCTGCACTCTAATAACATAACACTCGTGAATCCATGTAAAACGTCAATATACAAATTGTAAACAATCCAATATTTAAGAAAAACTATTATTTGAAGTTGTGCTGTTTGATGTGACGCCTCATTTCTTCAACACTTACCCCCCCCCCCCCACC